>JAIGNY010001878.1:595000-640000 GCA_020152595.1 Chiridota heheva
GGAAAGCAAGGGGCAAATTTGTTTCGTGGGAGGGGGGGGGGAAATCCTATAAATCGGACAAAATATGTCACTTTACAAAATTTTCTGGGGGCAAGTGGAAATGCCCCCACAGCGCCACCACTGTTTTAGAGCTGGTATACCAGGTTGTCTTTTTAAAGTTTCTTGATAAAAAACAATTTTTTTTTATTTGAGTCCATACAGAAGTTTGTGATATACTTCCTGTGTGCTAGTCTAGTCCATTTATAAGTGTTGTTTCTTTGTTCTTAAATCTGCCCCAGTCATTTTCATTACTAGTTTTACGACTCCTATTGTAGGCCGGCCCTATGTTTCCTTCTTTGTAATTTTTTGACTTTGCTGTTTATCCAGGGGTGTTTATTATTACTACTAACCGATTTTGTGAGAATAAATTTATCCATCGTTACAAGAAGCTTGGTTTTAAATTTAGACCATAGGTTTTCAGTGTTCGTATGTATGTTTTGTACAAAATCACTTCCAAAAGTAATTATTTTCTTCCTCACATTCATCGTGTCAGCTTTAGCATTGAGAAAGATTTTACAAGGCTTTTGATGACAAATTCATTGAAGCATGCTCCTGTGACAGCAGAATAGAGTATATGATCTTGATGAAATAGGTGTGCAAGTGTAGAACTAAATAAAGTATTGCATATAGAAATTTTGGTGCAGATTTTCCTGTTTTATGACTTTTAGATGTTCTGTGGTCTTATATAGTGTCCGAAATCTTGAATTAAAGAGTTGTGTTTTAATATCCTGAAAATGTTCCCCACATGCTAATTTGTCTACTAACTGACAAAGAGGAACAATTTATTTGCTTTGTGTATTTCCATATTTTGAAATGTTAACTACATAGTTCTCTCATTTCTTCTTCTATACTCATTTTCAGCTAAAGTAAGTCAAAAGAGTCAAGACAAAATTCCAGCCCAACCTCAGCCAGAAGCCACACCACTAGCAAAGCAAAGGTAATCATAAAGGATTAAGTGTAGGTCTATCTTATAGGCAGGAAAAAAACAGCAACGAAGAAATGACTTTAACATTCTGTTCCGTTTGTTATAAAGTTGTAACAACAACAAACATTTTTAATGGTTTTGCTATTCCAGTTGATTATGTAAAACTTTGCTCCCCCTAGCCCCCCATCCACCCTAGCCGTTATGTCGATTATCACTATATTGTTTTTTTTTTGTTATATGAAAAATACTGAAGCAAAAATGTATAAATTTTATAAATATCCCCTAGCCCTTGCTATCCCCCGCTATCCCCTAACCCCGCTAGCCCCCCCTATCCCCCCAGCCCCCAGCCCCCATCATTTGCTTTGCTTCATTTGTAATCACTGCTATGGTAGTTTACCAAACTGTTATGGTAGTTTAACTCACTGTTGTACAATTTAAATAACCTTTGCTGCTGATGTTCTCTGCTGTCAAGACTCAGTGTGGCATCCAGAGTCTGGTAAAACTACTGAAATCCCGGAAGCCAGAACATTTTGTTGCCTCATAGGGCTGCAACGTTCTGTTGCCTCATAGGGCTGCCACGTTATGTCGATTATCGCTATATTGGGTTTTTGTTATATAACATATACTGAAGTAAAAATTTGTAAATTTCAGAAATATTTTAAATGAATGAGATTTTAACAGAATATTTGCAGCATATCTGGTTCTTTTACATTTCCTTTCCTTAACACTAAGGTTTTATGAGATAATTGAGATCTGCATGCTGAAAACCTACGCAGTATTCCAAAAGTAATAATCATAACATAGATATATTGTAACATTTTTGTCCGTGATAATCGATATCTGATTTACCCATACCTTGACAGTCCTCATTAACTCGAAAGTTTGTAACTATTTCCACCCTTCAGATTGCGCTTGCAAAGATGGCATCATCATCTGTCGTTTGAGAAAGAGCTATACCTTTTGCTTGTACTTATACCTTATTCACTGAACAGACCTGTACAAAAGTGCAAGCGGTGCTTGGGGGAATTTCTTGACTTGTGAAATAAATGAAGGAGAGTGGGAAAAATGTTTTAGATAACTTTCAGGCTTGGGCAAAGATTTTGTGTTTTTGTAAGTCTGCCAAGGAACTCCCCAATATTTTTGTCCTCTCTGCCATGAAATACTGAATGTCAACCATATCTTTATGGCACACTCTGTCTTGAACTACCACAGGAAAAAGATCCTAACCGCTTGAGTGCTAGAACCGTATATGTACAGGCAGGGGAAGCTGCGGATTATCCCATTCTAGCACTCAAAAGGGTTAACATGCTAACCCCTTTAGTGCTAGAACCGTATATGTAGAGGCAGGGGAAGCTGTGGATTATCCGATTCTAGCACTCAAGGTGTAAACATCTTAACCCTTTGAGTGCTAGAACTGTATATGTACAGGCAGGTGAAGCTGCGGATTATCCAATTCTAGCCCTCAAGGGGTTAATTGAGTGATTCCATTTCAAAGACCTTCAGTAGAAACATGAATACCAAACAAAAAATTAATTTTCTTCAGGCGTCTCTTTACTTAAACAGCATATAATAAATTAAACATGTTTTATGTACCTCCTGGTATGCACTACCTCTCAAATTATCAATAAGCCCACCACACCAACACCACCTGAAACGTTTCTCTTACAAAACTAGATTGGTCAGTTTCTAATACCCTCACTTTCCTTGCTTACCCTTTGGCACGTGTGACTTAGACTGGAATTATTGTCGGTCCAAACAACTAACATGACCATACCCAAGCTAATAATAATACCAAGCTCATGATGATAATACATTTATTCTTTTATTCTCACCCGTAGGTACGACTGGTATCAAACAGAGACACATGTCATCATCACGATTATGATCAAGAAATGTAAGACTGAGGATGTCGGAGTCCATTACTCAGACAAAGCAGTAAGTTGAAATCAGATGCGTACATTTCGTACCTGTTTTGAAATAGTGGGGAATGTGCAAAAGTAGTTTTCCATTTTGGCACAGTGACGAATGTGCAGTTAACACGACGTGGAGTCTGCAGCTTTCTGCCACTCTATCACAGTATCAGTCTAATCAATACAAGACTCACAACTACAAGCTTTTTGTTCAACCAGCCAACTCCAACATCAGAAAAAAACTACTTCGCTCTACATGTAACTGAAATCTGGAACCACCTACCAATCAGTTGTTGTCAATGCACCAAGTGTCAAGTCATTTGAATCTAGATTAGATAAAAGTTGGTCAGATATCAGCCTAAAGTACAAACACTACTGATTTAAAAAGTTCTCAAATTTAATACACTGGATACCCAGCCATGTTGGCATCCCTGGCAATGACAGGGCTGATGCAGCTGCTAAGCTTGCCCTCAACCTCCTTTCTACTCCTTTTCCCAAAACCCTCTCTGACATCAAACCGCTTATCGCAATTTGACCTTCGTTGTCGTGGTGCCGTTAAGACCTTCAAACAAACCCTTGTTCGTGACCGCTGGCAAACCTCATGGAACTCCCAAATTGATAACAAACTTCATGTCATCCAGCCCACAATTCCGATCAAATCCACCATCAACAGCCTCTCTCATATCAACAACGTTCATATTACTCGTCTTAGAATTGGTCACACCCACCTCACTCACTCCCACCTCCTTATTGGTTCCCCCCAACCCCTCTGTAACAATTGTCACTGCACCCTTACAATCTATCACGTTCTCCTTGCTTGCCTCCTGTACAACCTTTCCAAAGTTTCCCTCGCTCCCCACAACTCAATTGCTGAGTTCTTCCAGAAAAATCCCCTGGATAGAATTATCTCCTTCTTTCATCATGCTTCCCTCTACAACCATAGCTTTCTGACTTTTGTTCTTGAATTTCTATTATTCTCCCTGTTTCCTTTCCTTCCTACCTCTAGATTGATCTGACCTCTCAGGCACAATTTGACCCTCGTTGTCGTGGTGCCATTAAGCCCTTATCAAAAAATCAAACAAACTAAGATCTAAAGCCCCGACTAGAAGTAACAAAGATGGATAGCTTGGTACAGAGGCTTCAACCTAACCAACCCAGTTGAAGACCTGTAAGAATCACTGTTAGAAAACACAGTGTAATTGCAAATAACTCTGATTAAGAAGTATTGTTTTTTGTGTTTGTGTCATTTATAGATTACAGAGATTAGAGCGTCTGTGACATTCTGTAACATTTTGAACATTTTGTGACAAAATGAATGTAAACAGATGTATTACAATTTGTCTGACATTTTGTAACAAAATGAACATAAAAATATGTATTACAATTTGTCTGACATTTTGTGACAAAATGAACATAGACAGATGTATTACAATTTGTCTGACATTTTGTAACAAAATGAACATAAAAAGATGTATTACAATTTGTCTGACATTTTGTGACAAAATGAACATAGACAGATGTATTACAATTTGTCTGACATTTTGTGACAAAATGAACATAAACAGATGTATTACAATTTGTCTGACATTTTGTGATAAAATGAACATAAACAGATGTATTACAATTTGTCTGACATTTTTTGACAAAATGAACATAGACAGATGTATTACAATTTGTCTGACATTTTGTGACCGCCCAGGACTCGCAATTCCTGCCCACCACTCGGCTCTAAGATTCACTCTTCCGCCCAGAACTCAAAAGTTCAATTCGGTTAAATAATTAAGTGTTTAAGCAGATCTCGTTTTAATCTCGCTCTATTTATGTCATCCGCTGATTTACACACAAAACATAACACACATTACGCACATTTAATTCCGATCAAAACAACTGAAGTGTAGGAATTTAACGCAATTGAATGTACATACTGTATTATCATTAAATCACCCATACTCAAAGCTCTTTGCATAAACATACGTACATGCACACAGTTCAGGTTTATATTTTAATCCTTGTGAATCACTGCTGGCAGCTTGCCAAGTCCGTCACTTACCATACAAACAAACTTTAATAAAGTAAATATTACACCCCAAGACGACGACGACGACGAGTGAACACACAATTACAATGACGTGGTCATCGCCTGCGTATTCGGTTATGATAGTAACAATGCTATCACGAAACGCTTAATATGACCTGGACGAGAACACAGGTACGACGTACAGACAGACATAACATCAACAACTTAGTCAATGTCCACAGCCTTTGATAAGCAGTTGTGGTACACTGGTGTGTCTACCCAACCCAGGTAAGAGCCCAAGGCATGCTTTTAGACCGGTTTACATGTAAGTAACTAATTCCATTTGTTATAAACCCTATATGCACTTAACATTATAACGGACTGATCGATATTCTTTTGATTTGTGGGGGATTTCATATTCATAAAAGTTGTTGCAAAGTTTATAGGAACATGTGCCGCTTGGCTTTCGTCGAACGATACTGGGACGGTAAAAAGTTTGGCAAGATAAATAACAATGGGAATTGAGATAAGAGTTTCCGGCATATGTTTGTACTTTTCTGGGGGTTGGAGGGGGGTGGGGGGGGGGGGCACTTTGACAGTTAAATATCCATTGTATTTTGAATATCCATTGTACATACAAAATATTTTGTAAATTCTTCTAGCAATAGCATTCCAAAGAAGAAAAAAAAACTTTTACACTGACAATTTGTCAATAGAAGTGGATTAATTGGAACAGTTCTTCATGGGAGGGGAGTCTAGGAGGTCACCCTGGATTATCACTGGAGCCCGGCACTCAAACTTGTCTAGCTAGAACCCTGAAACAGATGTATTACAATTTGTCTGACATTTTCTGACAAAATGAACATAAACAGATGTATTACAATTTGTCTGATATTTTCTGACAAAATGAACATAAACAGATATATTACAATTTGTCTGACATTTTCTGACAAAATGAACATAAACAGATGTATTACAATTTGTCTGACATTTTCTGACAAAATGAACATAAACAGATGTATTACAATTTGTCTGACATTTTCTGACAAAATGAACATAAACAGATGTATTACAATTTGTCTGACATTTTCTGACATGTTTTGCCCCTTCACTCTTACTCATTGGTAATTTGATATTGCATTTTAGTGGTGGATTCTATTTTTCATGAAACAGACATAACCAAATGATCCATTCAATGAGTATCACCGGTCAACAGGTCATGATGTGTGAATCTATGCCAAACAAATGTGACAAAGCAAAACTGATGTGACATTCTGTGCAAAAGGTGCCAAAAATTATGTGGCATTTATGTGTCAAATTTGAAATTTTGTGATGTGACATTTTGTGACAAGCCATCAATCATCACTCCATTCTCTATGATTATTTAGTTTGAATAATTTATTAGTTATAATTAGATATTAGCTAAGTATACATAAATGATAGTAATATGTGTTTCAAGATATTTCTCACTACGTTAAAAGAAGAAAAAAACACTTTTCCAGTCGACCTTACACTCACCACTGTGTCAAAACAGGGACGATTTGCCTTTGTCAAACAGAGATGCATGTCATCATCACCCAGTCGTGCATCACAAATCAGCACAGAAATGTGTGTATAGATGCCTGAAAATTCACAAAGTTGTAAAATGGTCTAGTTTTGTAGGATTAGTTCAGGGGTCAAGCAAGTGTATCTTATATGAATTTCAAAAGAAAGAAAATATTGAAGAAAGCTTTCAAAAATCTTATTCCCATAAGAAGATATCTAAGTTTAAAATTTGGTATCATTTGTATAAAAAACGACTGAAATCAGACGAGTTGTGATATTTTAGCCTCAGATTCATCAGTCTTTATGTATTTAAAAAAAAAAATTATGGGATATGTCAAAAAAGTAGTAAAACTGAATCTAGGAAGGGTATTTATATTATACCACCTGAAGAAAGGTTGAGGGAAAATAATTTGAATAATGAAAAAATTGAATAAACTTTCTTTAAAATACATTAACAATTGTTAAGAATGCGAGGATGAAGATGCAAACTTTCCATAGTAGACTTACTTTACCAGTGATTTCTACGCAGATAAGACAGAGCTTTTAAGTTAAATATCTCTTTAACGGAATAAGATTTTTTAAAGCATTCTTCACCATTTTGTTTCTTTTGAAGTCCCCTTTCATATAAGATGGACATGCTCGACCACTGAACTAATCCTTAAATGGAATACGATTTTTGAAAGCTTTCTTCACCATTTTGCTTCTTTTAAAGTCCTTTTTCATATAAGATGGACATGCTTGACCATTGAACTAATCCTTTTAAAACTTTCTATGAAATTCTTCATGGTTTTTCATAGATATTATCCAAAGTGTAAAATTCTGCTGCTATTCACAGCACCAACAGTAATCTTGTGTTGTTTTTTGCAGGTGAGCGCAACTGTTAAGCTGCCCTCAGGGAGCGACTACAGCTTGGAGTTAGATCTATCGCACACCATCATTCCTGACAAATCCATCACAAAGATTCTTTCAAGTAAAGTAAGTATGCAAGTGAATGAGTGATTAGGGGTCATGTTAAAGACCAATTATGTAGTTAACATAGAGATAAATTAGTTATTAGTCATATACTCACAATACACCTTTTGACATACTGGTGGCATGTACAGTGGGTTATTAAACTTTCCATACATAAATGAGAAGGTCCAGTAAATGCAGGCTACCAAACTTAGGCCCACGGTCCAAAACAGTTGAAGAAACGCAGGTGAAATTTTCTCGCCCGTGTTGCTCTTTCTCTAACGTGTGTACACACATTACCGTAACCAGGCTTAGCATACAAAAGTCAGTTCTATACGCAAGAATTTCATTGTAAAAGACCACGGAGCCAAAGCTTCAAGAAAATAACAATTTGGGGTACATTTTTGACAAAATGTTTTACTCAATGATACCATCACTTAATTCGGGAACGTCTCCTTAATATAGATGACTAAGTTTTTCAAGGTTTACAAGGTAAGGAGAGAAGTTGGTAGCCATCAGAAGTAAAAGTTTTGTTTTTTCGTGATGTTGCATGATATTGCATAGCAATTGTATTGAGATGGTGGCTTCAGTTGATGTTTTTTAATGCTACAACTGAAGGGCAGGTCTCAGCTGCTTTTGCAAAAACACATTCTGTACAAAATTCCATCTAATTCATTAGATGTTTACCTTCAATTTGCAGATAGAGTTGAAAATGAAGAAGGCAGAGGGTGTCAGGTGGAATGAATTAGAGGGAGAGAATGAACTTGCAACAAACTATGTCAAAGCAGGTAGGAAATATTGCTGGTAGAACTTATAGAAGATTTTATTGTGGGAGATGTTTCGGGGTAGGGGAGACATTTTTAGGAGAGGGGTGATATTTCGGGAGATCCAAGTACCTCCCAGGATGTTTCAAGGAAGGGGAGATGTTTTACAAAAGGGCAATGTTTTATAAGAGGGCAATGTATTAGAGCAGGAGAGATGTATCAGAGCAGGAGAGATGTATCAGAGCAGGGGAGATGTATCAGAGCAGGGGAGATGTATCAGAGCAGGGGAGATGTATCAGAGCAGGGGAGATGTATCAGGACAGGGGAGACATTTTTAGGCGAGGGGTGATATTTCAGATATCAAGTACCTTCCAGGAGTAGGGTGATGTTTCAAGGGAGGGGAGATGTTATATGAGAGGGAAGATGTATCAGAGCAGGGGAAATGTTTTAGGGTTGGGGAATCATTTCAGGAGAGGGGTATAAAATTTAAGGGTATGCAGTACCTTCTAGGGGTAGGGTGATTCAGGGGAAGGGAGACAATTCAGGAGAGGCATGAAATGTCAGGAGATGGGTTACATTTCAGGAGATCGAGTACCTCCAAGGACAAAGGGATGGCTCAGAGAGTGGAGATGTTTTAGCTAAGTGAGACATTTCAGGGGACAAAGAATACGTTTCAGGGATGGGGTGATGTTTCAGGGATGGGGTGATGTTTCAGGGGTGGGGTAATGTTTCAGGGATAGGGGTAAGGTTTCAGGGATAGGGGTGATGTTCCAGCAGATTGTTTTTTTACGATTAAAGAAAAGAACTGGTCATTGTGTGCATTAAGAAAATGCATTAAACGTATACATGAGTACTTTGTTCAAAGCAACATGCGACAGCGTTTGTTAATATGTCTAACTATGTCTAAGAAATGTTAAATAAAAGGAACAATAGTCATTTGCAAATTGTATCTGTGTTTTATTAAAGAAAATTGTATTCGTCTCATGGTCAGATACCAAAAGTGATAACGTACACAAATACCCATCTTCAAGTCACCATACGCGGAACTGGGACAAGATTGCCCAAGATGTGGAGGAGGAGGAGAAGGAAGAAGAGAAGAAAGGGGATGCTGCTGTCAACAGCCTCTTCCAGAAAATATACGCAGATGGAAATGATGAAGTGAGGAAAGCCATGAATAAGTCATTTGTGAGTAGTTTTCTTTGTTGCACATGATATAAGATGAATTCTTCAAATCTTATGTACAGTTCGACGTCAACTCTATGCACAGAAGCTACATTATTTTAATTGTTTACAAATCTTGTGAAAAACATGAAAATATCGAAAAACAACATATAATTTGGTTAAAGAGGGAGTCTCGTCTCAGTAAAATTGCATAGAATGAATTGTCCCTGACATGGTGACAGTTTGTGACAAAAATTTCATTGTCCAAAAATCTGTGACATTCTGTGACATTTTGAAAATTTGGTGACAACTAATGAACATAAACAGATTTATTGAAATCTGTTCGACATTTTGTGACATGTTTTACCCCTTCACTCGCACTCATTGGTAATTTGATGTTGCATTTTAGTGGTGGATTTTCATGAAACAGACAGCCAAATGATCCTTTCTATAAGTATGATCATGATGTGTTAATCTATGCCAATCAAATGTGACAAAGGAAAAGCTGATGAGACATTCTGTGCAAAAGGTGCCAAAAATTATGCGACATTTGAGACATTTATGTGACAAATTTGAAATTTTGTGATGTGACATTTTGTGACAAGCCATCAATCATCACTCCATTCTCTAAAATTGCAATGTTAGTATCTTTCACATCACATCCAGTTACATTAAGTAC
Source organism: Chiridota heheva (assembly GCA_020152595.1). Lineage (NCBI taxonomy): Eukaryota > Metazoa > Echinodermata > Holothuroidea > Apodida > Chiridotidae > Chiridota > Chiridota heheva. The sequence continues at coordinate 604,992 of JAIGNY010001878.1, forward strand.
GTACTTTACGCATTGTATGTGCATGTACAGTGTGGAAGTTACTTCCACAGCGGTTATTGATTGGTTGTCGGTATTTGTGTTTGACCAATCAGAAACTGACTTTTAATGTATATTACTGTCCGCGTTAATATGATATCTACTCTTAAAAAAAAAATTGCAGCTTTAAAATAATTACCCTTACCACGCGGCGATATTATTGCCGTTTTATAACCACCTTTTCAAAAAAATAAAATTAGAACTTTATCAAAGTCCTATGGAGTAATCTTGGTATCAATTTGAAATACTTAGTTACTTCTTTTACAAAAGGTAACTTTTTATAGGGGTCACATTACAGAATTTTGAGAAAAAATGGGCTTGAAAAAGGGTAAAAACTCAAAAGGTGCTAAAAAAATTGGCAATTTGTACAAAAAAGTTCCCTTTTAAATCTTACAATAACTTCAAGATCACATTTTTGCTTTAAAATCAAACACACAAATCTTAAGTTATAAAAATATTGATTTCTGGTTTAATTTTTATAATCCCTACCTTAATCTTTTCTTCTGGAGAAATTTCTTTAAAATTTCATGAATTTCTGCCATTTTTGACCCGTTTTTTTTTTCTTCTTCTAAAAGTAAAATCATGTACCAAAACCATACATCGCACTTACTTTGTTGAACCGCCGTTCAAAAGTACTTGCAATTTCCTTTCATTTGATGTATAAATACAGGCATACCCCCTCTATTTGGACCCTTTCCTATAATAATTCGAATTTCACTACACCATTTTCAATGATCATCTGATGTAGTGGATATGAACTTGGCCAACACGCGAGCTTACCAGGTTTGAGTCTCACCATGACTACTGCGTTACAATTTTTCTGCTGCAGTTTTCAGGGGTCATTAAACTAAAAACATTTTTGGTGTTTTTCATCTTTCCTTTCTTTCTAAAATTTCAAGATTAGCATCATAGGAAAGGAAATTTTTATCAAGAATCTAAATATGTAACACAAATCTCTGTTTTTAATATTGACAAGAAGTTATACTTGTGCAAAGATTGGACATTTGTTGACCAAATTTAGCCAAAAACGGCTTAATTTGCATATTTTTGTCCAATATTCCCTAATTTGGCTTTCATTACTCAAAAGATAAATATCTTAGCTTTCAACCAAACTTGCAATGAAAGGAAGGTTTGTCAAAAATGCACATGAATTTTTTTTATGAAAATTGGGCTTGCATTTTTCAAAGCTCTGGTAGAGTGAGGGTTAATGTGCACATTTTTGAACAAATGTATGACGTATGTGTAGGCACACATCTTTATTTTCTTATTTACATTCTTTGTATTTAATCTTGTCTTCTCCCAAGTAATCCTTGAGGTACAAATTGTAAGAGACAATTCACTTAGATTATGTATGTGTGAAATGATTCAAGACTTTAAATTAACACCCAAAAGTACAAAATGAATCTTTGTCAAGTATGTAAATTGTTTGATAGTTATGTCATTTGATATGCAAAATAAACTTTGTATTTTCCTTCTTTCTTGTGGTGCAGTGTGAGTCAGGCGGCACAGTCCTGAGCACAAATTGGGATGAAATTGGCGCCAAGAAGACAGAAATCAAACCTCCAGATGGAATGGAATTTAAAAAGTGGGACATCTGACAGAGGACACCCCAATCTTTGGTCTCTATGATTTCCACAATGTCACATTTCTGAATAGAACTGGATTTGGTTTGTGAATAGAAAAGAGTGGACGAATATAATGTTGAATAGAGGGATTTCATCACGCGATTCTAACTCAACTGGACTCCATTTTGCAGGCAGCGTCGTCGTTGCATTTCTGTCTTCACACAGCTCAGTCACATCACACGTACAACAAACATACTAACCTACCAGTACCAGTTCAGCATATTTTACTAATTGCAGTTTTTTTGTTCTCTTCCGATTTTACTTCATATTTTTCTTTAAGTTTTATATATCCACCAGGTAACCATGTAAGAGTAACTTTAATGTTTACGCCAGAGTAACTTTAATGTTAACGCCAGCTGAATGTTTGTTATACTCAGACAAAGCCTACATGCCTGATATAAATTGCTCACTGCAAATCCTAGTGTGAACCGTAGGTTGAAAGCCATCGCGTCGTACAGCAGAAACCCTGCACACATTAGTGCAACCAAGGGCACAGCAAGATTCCAGTATAATCATCTTACAAAGATAATCTTATATAACAACATTGAAACGTATGCAAGTCTAATTAAGTGTACAGCAGACGACAGTGTTCCTGCCTGACAAAGTGGCGATGTAAACAAAGACATGTGGCCTTATGACATCAGCTGAAACACCCTTATAGCCGAATAGGATCTGCAGGTAGCAGCATGAGTAAGGATTTGCCCTAAGTCAACAAATTCAATTTTGCTTTCCAAAATTGTGTGTGAGGGAGGGGGTGGGGCATGAGGAAGGGGTGGGGGCATGGGGGGGGGAATCATGACATCATGCTAAGATACAAAGTAGGGGGCAGGGCAAATGTCGCACTTGCTCCCCCAAATCCTACCTTTTTCCTGAAAATACAACATGTTTCAAATTTTGTTTATTGAAAATATTGATAGCCAATATTTTAAAAAATGCAGAAATAATGATGCCATTCTTCTCTTTATATGTCAAGTGTTACACTGACACAAAGTTTTCTGTATTTGATGTACATCAATTTTTTCCCCACTTTTTAGCACATACAATGTATAAAACTAATGGGAAGAATGTGTTTTGTATTTCAAAAAAGCAAAATTCATTAGTAAAGCGAGTACTATGTATGGTAAGAGAAGCCGTCAGCCAATGAATGCCAGAGTTACTTTAAAGGGACTGGGGACATCTAGCAGATTTAAGATATGTGAAAGAGCATAAAAATCTCAGTGAAATAGTTTTTAGAATTTGTGATCAAATTATGACCGATCAGTTTCAAGATTTGTTAATTTGTGCGGAATGTATGATGTAGTAAGGGGAACACATATCAAATTCTTTCATGTAAGTCTTTAAATTCTGTTCTTCAAATTCAGCTACTTGTGAATTTCAGTATGTCTATTCTAGATACATGATGATTCAGGGTATGACCAAGTTCTACATTTTTTTGCCCCAAGTCCAATGCTATATTTCAAACAAAATTAATGGGAATAAAAAACAATGGTTTTGCAAAAGGTGACGAAAAATCTTTCCCCCATTGATGTCACAGATTATTGTGCAATAACAGCTCAAAATGAATGCTGCAAATTGGTCAATTTTAAACCAATTTTGATGGGAATTATTTGCTGTTTAATGATTAAGATCATATTTTAAACAAATTAAGCCCATGTTGCCTCTAGATGTCCATAGTCCTTTAAAAATTAGAAGTACACTTGTTCCTCGTTTGTTGCTGTCATTAATTATGAGATGTGTTTCCCACAGAGTCCATTAAAACACATGGATTTATACTTGTAATTGAAAAACAATTGTTAGCTTTAGAAATGACAATGATTTTCTATATGTGTAGCTTATGCTATTTACTGTTGCAGTCTTACAGTAAACGACGTTAACACTGAAATACTGCCAGTGAGTTTTCAGAATGTCCGTTCATCATTTGCTGCGAGGTTCTCCAATGCTTTATCAACTGTAGATAGATCTATCAAAGGTTTGTATTGCTGATGCTCATTACTTATTATGTGGACTAATTGCAATAAAATACATGCCCTTGACACATTTTCAGTGAATGCTTCGTAGTCATATTTTGTAACTTAATCCTTCTTGCTTCTGAAAATCCTGTTTGCTTGCCTTTTTTTTTTTTTACAGACAATGTCACAGCTGTCGTTACTGTTGGTATATGAAACGTCAGTTGTCAAAATTCAGTTATAGGGCCAGGGGGAAAACAATACCACCAGTCCGCGATTTACCCACTTTTCTGTGGTTGCAAATTTTGGGAAGCAGAAAAACAAAGTCTCACTCTTGGGGGACACAAATTGCTCATCACTTTTTTTATTTATTTGCATAACCACTACTAACACCATAATACTTCTTTAATCGTTAGGGCAAGCCCCACCCCCACTCCAATCATTTTATTGGGGGCCAAGTACCATATTTTCCCCCTCCCCAATAGTTAAGGTCTGACTTATTGATTTTGATGCAGATTCCATCACCGCATCTTTTCTTCCGGAAATCTTCAATTTTGAGAAACCTACAATTTTCGTGAAATTTGCATCAAGTTTTGTAAATTGTCCTTCATTTGTAGGAAATTTTTCTTCATTTTTGGAAATTTCTCATCAATTTCCAGGAAATTTCTTTCATTTTCGGGAAATTTTCTTCATTGTGAAATTTGCTTCATTTTTTGTGAAATGTCCTCGTTCCATTTTCAGAAAATTTTACCCACATGTCCAATAATTTTATGCCCCCACACTAATAGTTTTACCGTCAAATTTCCAACAAATTTTGATGAATCGCTCCTTTTTTTTAATCATATTTAACTATTGTTAACTGTTCTTGTCTGTGGGTATTATTGATGATTTTGACAGATCATGTTTTTTTCCACAAAATTAGACCTAAATGTCCCTACCCCAACTTCTTGTGACATCGGTGTGTCATCTTGGAACAAAGAAAGGAACATTTGAGACAAGTGTGAGGATTACATGCCCCTATTTCAGCTTTCACAGGGGTGCACTGCCCTACCTCTTTTCCCAGATTATCTACATTTTGCTTACAAAATCTTGAGAATTGCTGTCATATTGTTTACAGTTCTCCTCTATTAGGGGATACAGAGACACCACCATGTTGATTCCTCTTCAAATCACATTTGTAGTTTCCTTAAACTTTGTGTCCATTGCTACCTTTTTTTGCCTCTTTTGGTCATTGGCAAGGTACCCGTTTGGATCAAGCTAGGGGTTGGAAGAAAATGTTTGACACCCAAAACTTAGTCATCAAGCAATATCATTCCTTGGGAGAAAAGGTCCGTCAATCATGAACAGTTAATGCACATTATTACCTCAGGCATTATGATACACAGCTGTTTTTATCACCAGGTTGAAAACAAACTTCTCCCATTAAAGACTTCTAACACGTATGAGTGATTTTATTCACAAAAGTGCCTTGATTATTCAACTCTGCTTTGTGTAATCTTATACACACAAATAGCCTTGGACTACTTGGCTGTGGTTTGCATGGGAATGGAGATAAACAATCATTGTTTGGAGTGGAAACAATACACTGAGCAGGAAGTCTGGTTGGTAACTCGGAGGCAGGTAGGAATTTGAACTGCACATTCCTCCCCCACCCCGTGGCTCTATATTCAAGGGTGTTTTTTAGCAAGCAACTCCTTTTTTTTTTTAAATAAGATTTTGATAGATTGCAAAATGAATGCCTTGCTGGGTGGTAGCATGGCATTATTTATTAAGGTATAATTGAGCACTACAACAATGAATCTTCTGCATGATATGAGCTATTTCAAACAATCTAAAAGGATCCGACTTGAGAAAAGGATCAGACTTGAGAAATGTGGTCGCATTACAAATATGCTACATCTACAGTGACCTTTTGAAGAAGTACAGTTGTTAAGAGTCATGCTCGTATTCGAAAGATACCGGCTTTGATTCCCGTTGTGAGCACTACATTGTTTCTTTGAGCAAGACACTTTACTTGCTTCAGTTCACTCAGCAGTAAAATGAGTACCAACACTGCTGGGGAGTTAATCGGCAAAAGGCTGGCATCCCGTCCAAGGGGAGGGGGGAATCATGTACTCTCATCCGCTTGTGCCATGGAAACCAGGAATAAGCACTTACCCTTATGAGCCAAAATTGGCTTTAATGGATTTAACTAACAATGACCTTCAAGGGATTTGTTCAGTGATCTTATATGAATGAGGAATTTATAAGAAACAAAACTAAACAAACTACTTCAATAATATCATAATTTGTTAAGGAGATCTTAAGTTTAAGACTCATTTGTTGAGAAGATTAGCAACTTTCTCACTTAAAAATGATTAATTAAATGTATTTTGAAGAAAATTTAGTCACTTTTTTTTACTTGTAGAATTGTTATTCTTCAAATTGTCTTCAATGGTAATATAATTACCTAACTAAATTCTGTTTTACTTCTCTCCTGATATATCCAAGGAATTTTAAAATACAGTAGAATACACAAAGACAGGAATGTGATGTCGCGACTAATCTGATTTCAGTCATTTCTACAGAACTGGAATGTCTCCTTAAGGAATGTCACGACTAGTCAGATTCCAGTCGTTTTTCCAAAACTGAGACAGAACTAACTAAGATTTTTGAATGCTTTCACCATTTTGTTTTTTAACTCCTCTTTCATATAAGATGCACTTGCTTGACCACTGAACTAATAATCCTTTAACTCTTTCAAATTTCATAAGAAAAACAGTTAATGAAGAAACATACCATTGTACAAACCTAATGAATTAAAAATTACTTTATGAAATATATTACAAACAATTGAAAGTTGAAAATCTCCACTTTATAAATAAAACTACAGAATAAAAAATAGTAATTTAAATTAGAGAGAGTCTTGACATGAATGCAGGATATAGAAACAGGAATGTTTTCAGAAGTATCAAATGTTGATCAAAAGCAAACATTCCAATAAAAAGAGTGCAATGTTAGATCTTCACAATGCAGGTTTGAAAGTCTACGGACAAGACGTAATTTCTATATTTGTTTTAACAAAAGAGAATTGAAATCCTGGCAGATGAGTTTTCAAATTTTCAAAACAGCACTTGTGTGATGTACAATATAACTTAATATTTATAATAATACAATACGCTCAAAATCTTTCTTTATTTCTTTATTTTTCTTTCCAAAATATTAGTCATTGAAAACGATGGTAAAGTCAATTCCTGCTAGAATTTTATTTGGGGTATTGTAAATCCTGTGGTCAATTTTACTGCACCACTTCAGAGAATTCTGATAGCAACATTTAAAAAACAAAGGATGAATGAAAGAAAGGTTATTAATACATCACACAATTTGCATATTGCAAAGATGACTCATGATTTGAAAATTCTAAAAAAACGGTCAACGTTTGAGTGATTTTGATGAAATATTTTGGTACTATAATGGTTTTTAATAGATCTCAAAGCAATTATCTAGCTACTGTTACCTCAACATGACAAGAAGCCTTTTAGGTATTTATCATGAAAGGAGCCAATAATAAGTGTGGTAGCCTATAATGTACCTACAAGTGGTGCCCCTTTGTAAGAAACTGTCCCTTTGTTAGAAAAAAATGTCAATTTGTCCCTTCTTCAGAAACTTTGTACCTTTGTCAAAGAAGTCCCTTACAAATAATTTGTCCCTTTGTCAGAAAGTTTGGCCATTTGATAAAAATGTCTAAATCTATACCATATCCCTCAAGGACACACTAGTGAATATTCAGCAAAATAGTGAAGCGTTATCATTTTCTCTTAATATTGTTCACATTATTGTGTTCAATCTTGTGAGTATGGGCATGCACAGTGGTTCCTCTGACTCACTCAAATCAATAATGTAAAGTTTCAGTGTGTAACATTCAGAGGTACATTCCAATGACCATATTTCAGCTTCAGGCCATACCGATCTCTTCTCTTGTAAAAATTATTAGCTGCAGAAATAATGAATTCAGTCTTGAAAAGAATTAACCTTTCTGGGTTTAATGATTGACAGCTTGTTTTAACCAATCACCACGCGAATTTACCTAGCAACAAAATCTGCATAACTAAGTGGGGGCAAACATCCTATGCGGTACAGTACAGCTAGCCAATGGCGCACACTCATGTAGTCAATGCAACTTACTGTACAAAACAAATTTCTGCATACACAAACTAAGTGACTGCAAATTAGTGAACAAAAATTGTGCTTATGGGCCCTCTGCGGGCTTTGTAAATCTGATGCTGCTACTTAAAACAAATAGCAAACTGAATTTTGTTTATCCCATTTGCTAAAAACTCTAAAGATCCAGAGAAGTACCAAATGGATCAAAGCTTGCAGCAGGCCTTGCGCGAACATCTAAATGTCAACGCAATGGTAATGCACGATTGCGGATTTAAGGTTTGTTTGCCCAACATAGTTACTGCGTTGCTATGGTGGGCGTGGTCTATTTGGAAACTTGGAAAGGTTAATTGATTTGGCAGGTTTGGTCCGATTCTTTTACCTCTTTGTTTAAACATAGCTTCACCTCTGGATATAATAGCAACACTTTGTAAGGTTATTATACAGTTAAAGATTGTATGTCAAGTTTACATTAGGGGGAAAAGGTCATGTAACATTATTTTTATTTGCTTTATAGAAAGTTCTGCATTTCAGCTATGTGATGTTAATGGTGATGAGATCTGCAAAGGATTACTGTACTTTCATGTTTTGCCTTGCAGAATTTAATTTCAGAAAGTAAATAATTGAGGTAATCAAACAAGCAGTCCTTACTACACTCCTAATAACACGGCAAACATACTCTGTATGTACTGAAATCATACATCTATCGCGAATCAACTTGAAATCGCGCATCAACTTCAAATCACACATTAAATCGTGCATCAACTTTAAAGTTCTTCTGTTAACATTCAAATGTGTCCACAACCTTGATCCCACTTACAGGATCTTATCCACAAGTACACTCCAACTCACTGTCTATGCTCCAGTTCTAAGTTATCACTCCTACCTCCTGTTTCTACAAAGTCATATGGTGATCATTCATTTCAATCTTCAGCTGCTTTTATTTGGAACAATTTACCAACACATATCAAAGAGGCTCAAACTGTAACTAACTTTAAATCGTTATTAAAAACATATCTTTTCTCACTTCTATAAGTTGTTTCCCTATTTTCCCCCTCTTTCATTTTTTTTCTTTTTTCAGCGCAATGAGACTTTAGTGTGTGTTGCGCTTTATAAGAACTGTATATTATTATTATTATCAATATTTCCTTCAGTTTGAAACTGCCGGGTAAAATCTTTCATCTATCACTCAAGTGCACAATTATATCCTCCCATACATGATTATTGATGGACTGCAATGAATAAGCACAGCATTGCCTGAACAGTTTGACCCATATTCACCATCAGACTTGGAAGCTTAAACATCACAAACTTTGGTTCTGACTGGTCTGTTTTAGTCCTCTTTCTGTACAATTTCAAAGAACTTGCAGTTCAAGAGCTACTGATGTCAACTTTTCAACCATAATTACAAATAAAATCAAAAGTTAACATCAAGCATCTTTCTTTCAGCACCCTTCCGCCAGTACTTGAGATCAAATTAAATCTCATTCTTTCTGTCCTTCCTCCAATCGGCAAATGGTCCTCATTCATGATATCTGAAACAATCTGAAGCAATTTTCCATTTGCCTTCTTGTTCAGTCAGGATGAAGTTCTCGTGGAATGAAAACTTTTTATTGCCTTCAAACATGACGGTACCTCCAGTGATTACAATGATTGATGTTTGTCCTTTGGTTGCGGATTCTTTGGAAGAAGAAGAATATCTTTACTGCATCAAGTAAATGAGAATTTATATAAAACAGGATTAATGCAATTTATTGTGAAATAATTTCACAATATTTTTAACACTTCAAACATTTTTTACAATACAAAAATAAAGTAACAAAAATCCGTTCATTAAAGGTATAATAATGCCTTCCCTGTAATTTCATTTCGTGACAAGTTTCTATTTTCCCAATCTTCTATTTTGGTTAATGGTTACTTTTGCACACCACCAATAAGTTACCAAACCAGAAAATTAAAGGTTTTGAGGTTCCGATGCGCAATATGGATTTTAAGTTTGAACTATTGTGTTATTACATGCTAGGCTCAAAATAACAATGGCAACCAAACTGTAATGATAAAAGTTCATCTATCATGTTGAATTATATTTGAGGCATCCGCCCTCTCACTGTACATATTATCATCAACATGTACTTATAAACGTTGTGAATCTAATCTGAAATAAATGGACTAGAATCGCCATCATCCTGTTTGCGTTTACTTCTTAATTAACATAAGAACACCACATGATGTCTAAAGTGGGATTTGTGTCAGTTTTTCTTTGGATGTGAATATTTTTCGTTCGGAACTGCACTGTACTGAGTATCGTATGTAGGCCCAACTCGCCTATCATCGAACATTGACGTTACAATTTCGTAGCCTACACTATTTGTTATCATAACAATTAACTAACCTCATAGTACTAGTTACTACTACAGTTCGAAAATGGAGGGTTTAACGCCACCGTCCGGATTACAGTTCACTGGTAATGTATCGGATAATTGGAAAATCTTTAAACAGAGGTTTCAGTTGTACCTTACTGCGTCCGGAGCGGCCGATAAGCCAAATCTTACGCAAACGTCTTTGTTTCTTCACGTAATTGGTGAAGAAGGACTCGCCATACACAACACGTTTACTTTCGACGACGGGAAGGAAATGGACCTGAAAACGATCATGGACACATTCGAAAGGTATTGCACTCCAAAGCATAATATAACTTACGAACGACATAAATTTTTCACCTGCCTCCCCAACCCTGGTGACACAATCGACCAGTATGTCACAGAGCCGTGACTCGGGCGAAATCTTGCGAATTCCACACCTTAACTGATTCCCTAATCCGCGACAGGATAGTCTGTGGCATATCGGATCACGCCATGCGAGAGCGATTATTACGCGAACCTGAGTTAAGTTTGGATAAATCCATTCAGCTTTGTAGAGCCAATGAGATAACAAAGACACAAGTCAAAGTAATCATGCCAAATAACGCCACCCCAGGAGATCTATAAGTGGATGCTATTTATAAGCCAGTCAGGCAGATCTTGGCCTACTCACAGGGGTAACACTCAAAAGCACAACGGTGATTATAACCCCAATACCCGTCCCCCTTTTAACTCAAACCAAACAGTTAACGTTAGTGATCGCAGATGTAGTAACTGTGGAGGTAAACACCCCCCTCGATCCTGCCTAGCATTCGACAAAACATGTAATCATTGTGGAAAAGCAAACCACTATGCAAGATATTGCAGATCCAAAGCCCAAGCTCAACCCAAACAAGTGGATGTCCTTGACGATGAGTCTTAGCAGAATTTTTTGTGGATTCAGTGGAAAGTGAAGCAGATTCCGATACCTCGTGGAATGTAGTCTTTTCGATCAATGATGCAGAGGTGGCCTGTAAACTAGATACAGGAGCTCAAGTGAATTTATTGCCTGAGGAACATATTGCAAGCTGAATCCTAGACCAAAACTACATCCAGCGGGTGTGAAAGTGACTGGATATTCCGGTGTGGACATTCCAGGTATGGGACGTTGTTTAACAGAACTGACTCATAAGAACGCTAAACATTATATCAGTTTTATCATTGTTTCAGCTAAGGTACATGTACAACCTATTTTAGGTTTAAAAGCATGTCAGAAACTTAACCTGATCAAAAGAGTGATGGAAATGCAGAGTAACACATTAGCAGGTAATATTTTATCTGAATTTCAGGATGTATTTGAAGGGTTAGGCTGCCTCCCAAGGGAACACTATTAGGATTGATAATAATGCAACTCCTGTAGTACAACCATGTCGTAAAGTCCCTTTTCCCCTTAGGGATAAATTAAAGAGGGAGCTAGATAGAATGGAAAAACAGGGAGTTATTGAACAGGTTAGCGAACCAACTGAGTGGGGTCCATTCCTTAGTCATCGTCACTAAGAAAAATGGAAATTTAAGGGTATGCCTAGACCCTCGAAACCTTAATAAAGTGATCAAAAGGGTACACTTCAAGCTCCCATCATGGGAAGAAATCACTGCTCAATTTGCCAATGCTAAAGTCTTTAGTAAGTTAGATGCTTCTAGCGGGTTTTGGCAAATGAAATTAGATTCCCAAAGTTCAACATTGTGCACATTCATCACCCCCTTTGGTCGCTATAAATTTTAGCGACTTCCCTTTGGTATCGCCTCTGCACCTGAGGTCTATCATAGGACAGTTCACCAAATTTTTGATCAATTCGAAGGGGTTGACACAACAATGGATGACATCATTGTCTGGGGATCAAACCAACAAGAGCATGATGACGGCTTACGACAAGTCCTCGAGGCGGCCAGAAACGCAAACCTCAAGTTGAACCGAGAAAAGTGTGAATTTTGGGTGCAAAGGTTGACGTTTATTGGTGATGTATTAACGGACCATGGCGTTCAGCCAGACCCAACCAAAGTGTCCGCCATTATCAACATGAAACGACCGAAATGCACAAAAGATGTACAGCGTTTCTTAGGGATGGTTAATTACCTAGGAAAGTTTGTCCCAGACCTGTCAAACAAGACAGCACTGCTAAGACAGTTGATAACTAGTAAGAATGAATGGGTGTGGACCCCAGAACATGAGAAATCATGGGATAATCTGAAAGAAATATTGGTTAAGGAACCAGTCCTGACTTTTTATGATCAAAACAAATCAACCAAAATTTCATCAGACGCATCACAATCAGGTTTAGGGGCAGTAATACTGCAGCTCCATAACAGCACTTGGTGTCCAGTAGCATATGCGTCACGATCAATGTCAGAGGCAGAACAGAGATATGCTCAGATTGAGAAAGAGTTGTTAGGTATCACATATGCATTTGAAAGATTTCATCAGTATATTTATGGTAGGAAGGTTGTAGCAGAAACAGATCATAAGCCTTTAATCTCACTTTTTCAAAAGCCATTAAATGAGTGTCCGCTGAGAATACAGCAACTAATGATTCGACTTCAAAAATATGATATGGATGTCATATACACCCCAGGAAAGGACTTAGTAACAGCAGACACCCTATCACGAGCAGTCGACTTCAAAACACCAAATGCAAGCTGCACTGAAAGTGACGTTGAAGCGTATGTTAACCTCATAACTGAAACATTGCCAATATCAAGTAACAAATTTAGGGCAATACAAGAAACAAAAAAGGACTCCGTCATGCAATGTTTATCCAAAGCGATATTGGAAGGCTGGCCAAGTGCAAAATCAAATTGTCCTCCTGAAATCCAATTGTATTGGAATATTCAATCAGAACTTTCCATAAAGGACTATCATTTACAAAGGAAACAAAGTGGTTATTCCTTCTCCGCTGCGGAAAGAAATCCTTGGCAAGATTCATGTTGGACATTTAGGGATAGAAAAGTGCAAACGCAGGGCTAGGGATGTCCTATATTCGCCCCATATCAATCAAGACATTACCAACACAGTTGATAAATGTGCAGTCTGTGCAAGATACAAGCATAGACAACAACGCGAAAGCCTTCAACCACATGTGCCAGCAAAGCGTCCATGGCAAAAAGTTGGAACAGACCTCTTCCAATGGAACAATAAAACGTATCTTATTGTAACGGACTACTACTCAAATTACCCTAAGGTGTGTACATTGACAAAATACACAAGCAAAACAGTCATAAACAGCCTAAAATCCATCTTCGCAAGACATGGCATACCTGAGGAAGTTGTCAGCGATAATGGCCCGCAATATGCAAGTGCAGAGTTTCAAAAGTTTGCATTAGATTGGGACTTTCTCCACACAACCAGCAGCCCCTACCACCCTCAATCCAATGGACTCGCAGAACGGTCTATTCAAACCATAAAGAACATATTCAAAAAAGCTGCTGAGAGTGGTGATGACATTTTTGAAAGCATATTGGTGTATCGCAGTACTCCCCTTGAGTGTGAAAAGTCACCAGCTGAGTTATTAATGAACAGAACAATCAAATCAAACCTACCCATCAAGAACAGCATTCTTGCTCACCCAAAGACACCAAACAAGTATGCTTCATGGCAGACACGCCACAAAATGAAACAAAAAAGTCTCTACGATCGCAATTCAAAGGATCTGCAGCCACTCCACACAGGTACTCTTGTTCGCATTTGGGATCCAGTCACCAAAACCTATGCAAGATTACGTCTGTTTTACATAATAGATCATACCTTGTAGAAAGCAATCATACCATTTATCGTAGAAATCGTCGTGACATCAGGCCAACTGAGGAAGCGACATATACATGTAATGACACATATTCAGCTGAAGAAGTTTCAAATCAAATTCAAGAAAGCAACAAAGAGGTGACACTAAGAAGGTCATATAGAGATCGGAAAAATCCAGAGAGATTAATTGAGACCTGCTGAGGGTGACGTGCTGGTAACCTCTCCCCTCCTTAGTGTGTTGCTTGTTTTACATTTAGCTTAGACTATCTTAAAGTAAATGTTGTTATTTGCTGTTATCATTTGTTTTTACATTCTCATCTTACCCATGTACTATTTTGAGAGCTTATTGAAAAAGGTAGATGTAATGATAAGAGTTCATCTATCATGTTGAATTATATTTGAGGCATCCGCCCTCTATCACTGTACATATCATCATCAACATGTAGTTATAAACGTTGTGAATCTAATCTGAAATAAATGGACTAGAATCACCATTATCCTGTTTGCGTTTACTTCTTAACTAACATAAGAACACCACACAAACAACTCACAGTACTTACAAGAACGGAATTTCACAATTAATTAAATTTAACCACTTTTATCCTATAAAGATGTATACACTTGCTAACAACATAATCATTTCAAATATAAAACAAAACAGACATGCGGTTGTCAAATATGAAAATTTCAATCAAGATTTTTATATAAAACTCCGCCTACTAATTAATATGCATGACATCACCACCAAAAACAATAGGGCACATCTACGGACAATGGGCTATCTGTGTACTGCATATGACATGAATCCCAGGTATTGTTCTTGAGATACTGTGTTTACAAGCTCTTTTCAACAAAATCATCCCCGCCCACTATGCATATTAATGAAATTCAATGTTTTTATACCATGAACATGTACACAATAGCCAACATAACTGTACCAATTTATGAAAGAAAACAGATATGCGGTTGTTAAAATATGAGCATTTTAAGATTTTACATTAAGCCCTCCCCCCTACTCATTAATACGTATGACACCATAATACTGAAAACAATAGAGCACATCTACAGACTATGGGCTATCTGTGTACCAATTATGACATGAATCCAGTTTACCGTTCTTGAGATATCGTGTTTACGAGCTGGCCGTCACAAACATACATATAAAATACATACATACACCCACACATACATACATAAATACATACATACATGCACCCACACATACATACTTACACACATACATACACCCACACATGCCATCATGACTGCATAGGTTCCTGATGCTATTGCATCGGAACCAAAAAGGTGAAACTCCGACCTCACAAAATCTAAGATGTCTCTTTTGCATCGCTTTTAAGGAATGACTAAAATTAATTTTCCACAGGATTGTTAAAAACTTTTGATGGTAGAATAAGAATTTCCAACCAATTTTCTTGGTGCACTTATGTCATTTAATGCAGACGCTCTACAGTACTATAGATGTTGTGAATTGGCAATGAATCAAATTAAAATTTACAGTTACAACTAAATTTTACGCAAAATAATTGGGACTTATTTTAAGGAAAGGCATCTGACCCACTTGCTTTCTTCTATTGGGATCCTGCCTGAGCACATCACAGTCTCCAATCAAAAAGTTATAATCACAATACTATTAATTCTGCATGCCTGCTTGATTGTCTTATATTTCTTGCAAAAACTTAGTCCAGGTAATTTAACAAAACTTGTAATTTGCATGGTGAGACAATAGAAGTATGAACTTATTTCACAATGGGTTTATCTTGTAATTTACATTTTAAATTTGTACATATATCAAATTAGGATTAAAAAAAATATATAAAAAGATGTAACATATGGCTGTGTGGGTTAAATAAAGGATACAATACACATATGATGGCTATAGGTTCTTTAAGCTATATTTTGAATACAATTATTATCAAACGGATGTTCACTCTAAAGGCTCATGATTACAACTGATATCAATCTGTGGGCAGCTTACATGGTACAAATTTAGGAACCAAGGGTACAGAATAACTGTAGCCCTTGGTGGTCCAGCATAATGAATCCAATAATCACTTGTATGCTTGTTGATTCATGATCGTAAGTGTGAATACAATCACAGAAAGGCAAGGCAGGACACCTGGCACCCCTATAATAGGTTTTGGTGGTTACATCATTAAGCCTGATCATGAGCCAATGATTTAGAGGGATATGGCAGAGCTATTTTGAATTTGTACATATATCAAACTAATATGATGCTCCCTGCTTTAAAAAAGCCTTTGCAAAGTTGTCAGTAATTTGTATGTTGGAACAATGTACAAAACATTTGAACTTATTTCAGAAAGAGCTATGTACATTTTGATTTTGTACATATATCAAAGTAAAGGATTAGTTCAGTGGTTAAGCATGTACATCTTATATGAAAGAGTATTGTAAAATCTTATTCCATTAAGGAGATATTTAAGTTTAAAGTTTGGTATCACTTCTGTAGAAACAACTGAAAATTACTAGTTGTGATGTCACAGCCTCAGATTCCTCAAAGTCTTTATGTATTTCATAGAAAGTTTATTTAATTTTTTCACTATTTAAATTATTTTTCCTAAATTTTTCTTCAGGTGTTATATCATAAATACCCTTCCTAGATTCAGCTTTACTACTTTTTTGACATATCCCATGGTTATTAAGCCACAAAATTGCAGGACAAAATATGAGAGAATACATTAAGACTTTGAGGAATCTGAGGCTATGACACCACAACTAGTCTGATTTCAGTCGTTTCTACAGAAATTATACCAAACTTTAAACTTAAATATCTCCATAATGGAATAAGATTTTTTGAATGTTTTTTCCCCATTTTGTTTCTTTTGAAGTCCTCTTTCATATAAGATTTACATGCTTGACCATTAAACTATTAATATGATGCTTCCCGAGGCCTTCCAATGCCTCTCATCCAATTGCTCTCAGCTTCAAATGTACTTGATATACCCACCATGGATGGCCTGACAATCCAGCAAGTCAATGGTGTGCTCACTACTTGGAAGTTTATCCAAGAAATCGATGATCTCTTTTGTTCCATTCTTTGTATTTCCATTCCAAACCATGGTGGCGCTGTCCATGTACAACTTGCTCAACAGCTGCAAGAAGAAATGTGAAGAAACGTTATGAACGGTGGATTTACTGTTCTTGATGTATCCGAAAGTTTTTATTTTGTTATAACAATGGAAATCCCTTAAAGAGAAGATTTAAATGGCATGTGAAAGAATTTAAACAATGAAACAAACAATCATGTTCTTTTGTTTTGTAAAAACCAAACTGGTCATGCAAATTAGCAAAAAGTATAACCATGCTGGTTATGCATTTCATCATAACAAGACCAAGAGTCCATCATATTTATCAATTGTAGCCTCCTTTCCGATCCAATTGGGCTGGGCATGAGATATATTGTAACATACAAAAGTTCCATATTACACATACCGTATTTTCTCTAATAAACGCCCCCTCCCTAATAAACGCCCCCCGTCATTTTTCATACTTTCAGGATGTAACAACGTACGTTTAACTTACCGAATGTGACTTGAAAAGGCTGTAAGTCGAACGTAACCAAGTGGAAAATATGCAAAGAGTATATTCCATTAATAATCCATGCACAATAATGCTAAAAACACAAAAATCGCTTAAAGAAACTAATATCATAGGCCTAAAAGAAATTGCCGTTCTTTTGTAAGTTACATTTTTTTCTTCATACTTTACCCTCGAATAAACGCCCCCCTGTTTTCCAAATGCAACGCCCCGGGGGCGTTTATTAGAGAAAATACGGTATATTACACATATATTACAAATATATACAAGAGATAACATAAATACAAGAGAAAACTCACATTTCTTCTCTTATCAAATGTTTCATAGTAAAGCTTGTGGAATTCCTCTCCGGCAGTGCAAGCTTGTTCATTCTGCAGAGCAGTATCCTGAAATGAACAACAAGGTGGACAATGGTGGGTAAACTGATTCAGACTTCAAAGCTTAAGTTAATATTAATAATAGCCTTGTTGGCAGGGGTGTAGAAGGCTTTCGAAAAGTGGGGGCATGACCTCTTAGGGGGAAGTTCCCAAATTGCCTATACATATGTACCCCCCTCTCCCGCCAGTCTGTTAGTGAACCCAAAACAACAAAATAAAAGGAGAACTTGATTTTTTTAAAGAGGGTACTTTTCCAATGGGAAAACATTTCCCCATACATATGAGACTGACAACAATCTATGAATAGAAATAATGAATAAAATCAAACTAATGGCATATTGTCCATAAAATATGATTAATTAGAATTAATGATCGACACACAACTAATGGCATATTGTCCATGAAATAGAGTTAATGATCGACACACAACTAATGGCACATTGCATGAAATAGAATTAATGATTGACACACAACTACATATAATTGCATATTGTCCATGAAATAGTATTAATGATCGACACATAACTAATGGCATATTTTCCATGATTTTTATCAAAATGTGTACTTTCAAATTAAAACGTTTGTTTGTCATAGAAATGTGAGGAAACAATGCTAAGTTTCCTACTATTGTAGTATTGGGTGAGGATATAGTCAGTAATTAAGTGGCACTTTATTTTGAAAGGGGCATTTCTTTTAAAAGGGGCACTGATAAAAGATAACCTTAGGTTGTTGCGGAAAGGCCTACTGTAATTATTCTAGCTCATAAATTCATCGACGCTTCTATGATAAGCCAATGCAGCAGTTTCAACGTTATAACCTATATAGCATTTTCTGACTGTGTATAGCAGCCATGTAGTAGCTATAGCGTATACTACAGTCAGATGTTATCTGACTAGGTTTACGCAAGTTTTACTGATGTTTAATTGGTTGAACATTCCAACATGGATTGCTCCACTGGTTTAAGGAAAATAACTTCTTTAAGCAACAAATTCCTGCAATACAAGCTTGTACGGTATCTCCATGACCTTATTAGGAGTTACAGCATGGCTGTGAGCAAAAGATTGGCACGTGGCCGGCCAGTGATTGGATGATACTGTATGTACTGTGATTCAATAGTAAATGGATGGGCGGAAACTTTGTGTGTGTGTATTTCACGGGTTATGTACATGAGTGCTAGCCTGGGCCTTCCTTATGAGTGAAAGCTAGCTGTGTTCCATCCCAGGTACCGTGGAAATACATTGCGTATGCATATATGGACCTAGTGAGATAACATCTCCCTTTGTATGCCCTACATGCTACGCACTACATGCAATACAGAGTGAGACTCAGTCCTGTCTGTTTTAACGTGGAAATCGCCTCAGTCCTAAAATCGCGACTACACTGTCTATTTACATCACCTGTTACACTATAATTACTGTACTTATGGCACATAAAAATATATAGTTAACTTCTCCTGTTATTTTTGTTAATCTTGTAAGTAATTAAAACATGCTGGTAATCATCAAATGATTAAAAATGGGTGAAAATGTAAGCCAATATTGTTCACTCCTTTCAGTTTAGGCGTACGCTCTTGGAACCCTTTTTTTTTTTACAAGGTGCACAACATTGATACGCGTACCAATAAATATAATGCCAGCAAACTGGACACACGCGTTCAACATTTACGCTATGCTGGCATGGCCGATGTTTGATTGAATTTAAAATAATTAGGTACATTCACTTCGGCGCACACGATTGTGAGAAGGTAACCACCGAGGTAGGTGAAAGTTTCTTCTTTTCACGGGTTTTAGTTCATAGTTATTGAATGTATCCTAATGTGCCCAAGCTTTTAAGATTAAGAGTTACATACTGGAATTTTTTTTAGTTATATAGCTTAACTTTTTCAGGTTAAAATGAATGAGGTCAAAAAGTACAAATTTTGGAAAATGTTCGCAAAACAGGAGTGCGTCGCAAATATTCTGCGATGCGACTATGATGAGTCAATGTAGCGGTTTCCACCGTTATATGCATTGGCTGATGTCTGACCCAGTATTCACAGTCATGTAATGGCTATAGCGTATACTACGGTCAGATCTTTATCTGACTAATATGGACCTAGCTATTAGTCATATCCCACAATACATTTTTTGACGTACTAGTGGCGTGTACAGTGGGTTATTACACTTTCCATACATAAAGTAGGTGTGTTGAATGTTAAGATACCAAACTTAGGCCCATGGTTGATGGGGCGAAATTCACTCTGAACTTGCTATCTTACCATATTATGTACCTTTCTTGCTTTAATTCTTATTCGTAGTTTTTTGAAGTTGTTTTAGTGCTCAAAAAGACAAAATTATAAGACCCTTTATGTTTGTTCTGACAAAAAAAGGTTTTCCCAGTCGAACCTTTGAAGTTTTTGTCACTCATTTTAGGCTCTTGTTGTTTATGTTGATGTCATATTACTTCTATGGTTGTCATACAGCTGATCGGCTAACAACTCATTCACATTTAAATAGATTCAAGTAACAAGTAAACATTTTTTTAACTTTGACCTCATAAATAATCAACAAAATTAAGTTCAACTCTTAAGCAATGGCCGAATAGTTGTTCGCATCCCGAACAGAAGACTTACAGAAAATAGATAAATTCTTCCATTTCCAAGTAAGTTTTATACAAGAATATTTTATGGATAAACAATAAATTTGTTCTGAACCTAGTGATAAGAGATTTTTAATATCTTATTGAAGAATATAGCATAGCATAGCATAGCAAGGTTTAACATCCCGAAGCATCCAGTGCTGGACATTATATTAAGACGTCCACGGCATTTATTAACCAGTTGTGAACTCACTGGTTGCAGACCCACCAGCATTCGAACCGGGACGTGTAGGTGAGAGGACAAAGCACTAACCACTACACCACAGAGGTCTATTAAATAATCTCAGGGAAGTTGTGTAAAGTTAAGACGTTCGGCCAAAAAGTGTTGTCTTTCATCTCCAATGGCATAGGAAAAAACCATAACTTTCGTGAGGCCACAGATAAGTAAACAACAGCAATCACACAATGGCAGCATACCGAAATGGGTTGAAGTGAAAGAAATTACTGCCAAATGATGGTAAATGATTCCATAACTAATGTGGGCCCCAGGTGAAATGAGAAGGCAATAAATAACTTACTGGGCAAAGATTGACACAAGAAGAAAAAGGTTGGGTTTTCGTGAATTTATTCAAACTTTTAAATAACAAACATAAGAATTGAAATAACATTCGACTACGCGGAACATGATTTCCTAAACAGATAATAGCACAAACGGGCGGATAAACAGTTAAGGCATGCAGGCAGTAAACACAAATAAAACAACTTTCATTCTCATACTACCTTACACCTGCTTGTAAAGTTGTAGGTATAATATCAATCAATTAAGAAGGTATATGAAATACCCATTCTCTCCAAACCTTTTTAATATATATCATAATAGGTTGAAAACTTGGAATACAGCAGAACTTGGTTCTAGCCGGTGAAAACCTAGAACTACATAGTTTTGTCGTGGAACTACTATATAAAAGCGGGTACACTATTGTTACATTTACTATCATTATTTGCGCTGAAGTTTATGTGAGATAAGTTGAAAACAAGAAGTTTTGAAAAAGCACTCACGCTTCCGGTCGCCATTTAAACTCCTGTCTACTATCAGTAATGTACTTTCTTGCCGACAAAATAGAATAAAGCTTGAATATCACGGCTACTTTGTTTCCTCTCTTTTCGTGGAAGGTAGCACAAAACCGATATATTGTCCTGATGAAATGATTGTGTTTTCGTGGTCAACGCTTCAGCAGGATAATTTCTGAAACATCATAAGGCACTCAGGGAAAGGGCATGTCCCCAAATTTTCTTAAAAGTTTAAAAAGTGCCCTTTTTCAGATGGAAAAGTGCCCTGTCATGGAGGACAAGTGCTCTTATTAGATGCCCTTTCAAACATTAAAAACGTATATATATATATATATATATATATATATATATATATATATATATATATATATATATATATATATATATATATATATATATATATATATATATATATATATATATATATATATATATATATATATATATATATATATATATATATATATATATATATATATATATATATATATATATATATATATATATATATATATATATATATATATATATATATATATATATATATATATATATATATATATATATATATATATATATATATATATATATATATGTATACATATATTTATAAATATATTTATATATATATATATATATATATATATCTATATATATATATATATGTATATATATATATATATATATATATATATGTATATATATATACATATATGTATATATATATATATATATATATATATATATATATATATATATATATATATATATATATATTTATATATGTATATATTTATATATATATATATATATATATATATATATATATATATATATATATATATATATATATATATATATATATATATATATATATATATATATATATATATATATATATATATATATATATATATATATATATATATATATATATATATATATATATATATATATATATATATATATATATATATATATATATATATATATATATATATATATATATATATATATATATATATATATATATCAGGGTTCTAGCTATGGTGGGCGGCGCTGGGCGGGCCCGCCCAGGACTCGCAATTCCCGCCCACCACTCGGCTCTAAGATTCACTCTTCCGCCCAGCACTCAAAAGTTCAATTCGGTTAAATAATTAAGTGTTTAAACAAATCTCCTTTTAATCTTACTCTATTTATGTCGTCCGCTGATTTACACACATAACATAACATACATTACGCACATTAAATTCCGATCAAAACAACTTACCTATAGGAATTAAACGCAATTGAATGTACATACTGTATTATAATAAAATCACTAATACACGAAGCTCTTTGTATAAGCCTACGTACATGCACACAGTGCAGGTTCATGTTTTAATCCTTGTGAATCACTGCTGGCAGCTTATCAAGTCCGTTACTTGCCATAGAAACATTCTTAACAAAGCGAAGATTTCTCGAAAAATTGCCGAAGATTTCCATTGACAAACTTAAAAATTTAGCGGATGTTGGAGAAAATTTCCTAAAAATTAGGAAAAATTGCATAAAATTTAATGAGATTTCCCGAAAAATCAAGGAGAATTCCTGAAAATTCAAGGAGAATTCCCAAAAACTCAAGGAGATTTAACCAGTGGGATTTATCTGCATGTATGACCAAGGAGATGCCATTTTAGAAGGAGAAACTTCAAGACTTGAATGTTGAATGTATGAGCACGGCACGACACAGTCATACCACAGACTTGTAAACTTGTTGGGTATGAACTCACAGGAAGGTGACCCATATTACACCCTTTGCCACGACAAGTCTTGGCAATTACCCATTGGGGAACTGTAAACTGGTAAAGGCCTCGAAACTGATTGAGGGCGGGGGCATGACCCTGATAATGTTAAGGATTTCACATACCTTCCTCATGGTTTATTATTCTATTTTGTTTATTTTGTAGATTTTCGTCCTAAATTAAAGATGTTTGGGGCCAAATTAAAGATGTTTGGACCAAAATTAAAGCTGTTTGAGCCAAAATTGAGGAATATTGGTGCAAACCGGAAAAGGTTTGGCTAAAAATTAAACATAATCCAGTCGATGTGATTAAAAAAGAAATCCTAACAGCTGTTTTCTATAGTTAATTTGATGATATTTAAGTTTATTAGATTTATGGCTTTGGACAAATTAGGGAGGGGGGTGGCTACGGAATTGTTTAACCCCCTTTAGATACGCCATGGCATAGACTTCAAAATAGAGCACGTGCTCGCTTCCTACCCCACTCCACCCCCACCCCCACCCCCTCCTCTTTACGCAAAACTTTAAAAAGCGCACTTTTTCAGAGAGGAAAAATGCCCTTTCAAAGAGGGAAAAGTGCTTTTTGTCAAAGTGCCGTTTCGAGAGAACAAGGGCCATTTTTAAGAAAATAAACATGCCCTTTAAAACATTGAAACGCTTTTTTTTCTTCAAATGTATTATCTTTTCATTAAAGAAAGTAACACAAATATCGCTCTAAAAAAAGACTAAAATTGTGAATTTTCTCGCTTTGCGCACATACACTATTCTGAATTAACTTGGAGTCTCAACAACCCTACATCTTAAACTTTTTCATACTGAAAATTTCATTAGTTGAGCATCTTTAAAATGGGCCACGCAGGGCAAAACTATTCGGATCTGGGCTATTGTCATGACATAAACTGAAGTCCCCTTATTTATCTTTTCATTGACAGATTGAAGAAAGCAACACGCACATCAAGCAAAAAAAAAAAGCCAATTTCATTCGTTGAGCACCTTTAATTTGGTTCTGGAAAAACATGACTATGACTCGATGAAGACAGGCTTGGTGTAATTTGGGCCATATGGTCTAATGTATACTGATATACCGAGAAATGGCGTAGGCATGGGGGGAATGGGGAATCCGGACGTCTCTCCACCCCTCCCGGTCTCCACCCCCCCCCCCCCTCCCCTTCCCTTCCCCTTTCTACTTTTTTGTGGAATTTTTCATAAATTGTGATAATCTTTGGGGGTTTTTTAATATCTTTTTTACTTTTAGAAAACAAAATTGCCCTCAGAAGTGGGCTCAATTCTAACACTTTGTCTTGGGGGAGGTGTAGGGGGGGGGGACTAGAAACTTTTCGGACCCCCTCACTCTTTTGATGCTGGCTACGCCACTGTTATCGAGTTACATTTATTCTCACCAAGATAATGATGACCTCCTGAATAATTCTTAAGGACCCCTTTTTAGTTTTTCACATTGTATTAGTCATTAAATATATTCCGATTCATGACCAATAAAATTGGCTAATCATGGTCTACCGCCGCCTCTGTGCCACTGACTAAGGCACAGGCTTTCAGCAGAAGCGTAGGAAGCGGGGGAGCAGGGGAAAAAACTGCGCTTAGCGGATTTCACCTTCCCGGTCACATGCTCTCTGCCCGGTTGGGAGGTAAAATTGGGAAATTATTAAACTTAAAAAGAAAATGTTGTAAAAGTGTTGAATATTTTGGTCAAATTTTCCGAAATCTGACAACATTTTCCCAAAATTGAAAAAATATTTCCCAAAAACTGACATTCTACCGAAATTAAATTTTGTCCTGAAATTGACGACAGTTTGCCGAAATTGAAAAAGAATTCCTGAAAAAAAAAAAAAAAAAAATACCCGAATTTTAAGGTAATTTTCCAAAATTAAGGAAATATCCTGGAAATTAAAGTGGATTTCCAGATTAGCAGCAACTTTGATGAAAACTTAATATACCAGTGCAATTTTTCCACTTGTCACCAGGATAATTGGGGGTAGGGTGGGGATTGCCCTCCTGTGAGATCCTGAGGTGATGCTTCCTACGCTCTTGGCTGTCAGATGCATCACTATGCCATATACAGCATCCCTCACTAGGAAATGATCTTCCGGGACAAATTTGTCGAGAAAATTTGCGGTAGGAAAATTATCCCAGTTTTCGGAAAGTTCAAAATATAAAGTCTTGTCGGGCCTCTGACATGATTTATCTAGGCTTTCAACTGTTGGGTAGATTCTTGTTTATCAAACTATACTATAAATCCCAAAGAAAAACTTTTAAGCCTACAATTGTTATAGCTGTACTCTGTAGCGCATCAGGTCCACGATACGATTCCTAATCCCATACCATAGTCACACAGTGACCCATACTCTTCCTGCGGATTTTCGGAATGGCGTTATGTACATTGAAAATCATCAGCTTGTGTTAAATGCAAAATTCAATGACAACAAATGTGTTCCAAACATTTTGAACCAAAATTTCCAGGTTACAAACCAAAACATTGCACTGTAAATTGATTTTCGATCAAATGCTAGTCGATAAATCTAACTCAATTCTTCGCAAAAAAAAATTCAATTTCGATTTTTTATTTTGTCAATTTGTTTATTTTGTGAATTTCTTTTTAACTTCGTGAAATTTTTTTCATTTTCGTGAAATTTTCTTTTAATTTCGAGAAATGTTTTTATTTTCAGGAAATTCTCATAAACTTTCGGGGAATATTACAAAATTTTACCAACATTTCTATCAATTTTTTTCAACAAATTCCCCTCCCAACCGGAAATTTGGGAAGGAAGCATGCAACCAGAAAAATAAATCCCTCTCATGGGATATTACTCTCTGTCCCCACTTCTTACGTCTCTGGAATCGTCTGCAGAGAATTTCTGTTAGGACAATCAACATTTTTTATCAGGTAAAAATGTCAGCAACCCCTCAGCCGTCGGATCTCAGTAATGCCCCCCCATCCCCATCCCAGCGACGCCATTGGCACAAAGTTTCCTTTTTTACAAAGATGCCATGTCACATTGAAATTTTGGTTGCTGGCGCGTTTGTGTTACTTTCTTCAATGTGTCAAATCATTAGTTATAATAAGAGGATTTTGTCTACTTGAAAGAACACTCAAGTTTGATCTCTATGTATAGATGGCCACTTTTTGAACTTTGCAAGTAAGAGTAGGGGAGTGCACATTAGTCTACGACAAGAGCCTAGGACCCTATTTTGCCGTGGGCCTAATTTAAAAAATGACTCACATTACTCAATGTCAATAGTAGGGTCCCACTTAGTAAATATCCTTTCAGTTACAAACGGCAAATGGTACTTGTAAAAGATGTTTTCTTTAAACGTTGCTGTTTAGCACCCGTAATTTTCGGGAATGTTGTCAATTTTTTCCAAAATTTCTCTTCCATTTTACTAAATTTTACAGTTTGAACTCCCACTGCAATTGAAAAAGAAAGCAATACAACCGGGAAGGAGAAATCCTTACAAGTCAGAAATCAGTACAAGTTTCCGTATTGTAATGAATTTTACAACGGAAAATTTCCTTCATTTTGGAGCAATTTTTTTCGAATCTGTTTCGATAAAAAAAAAATTGAGCTTGCTTCATTGGCAATGTTAGGAAATTTTCTTCACAACCAATCATTTTATGGGGCAATAATTTATCCAAATAGTTTTTAAGTTGGTTTATCTGTTACCATGGAAATCAATTGATTCTCAGGAATATTGACGTACATCACTATCCTGAAGTATTATTTTATAGATTATAATATATAATCATTATATGACAAATAATAAAATGAAAAATTAAATAATACAACTAATAAATAAAATATTAGTTAATATTTTTACAAGCTAGTAATAATTTTAAAAAATATATCGGACAAAGTTATATACAATTAAGTTATTTATGATATAGGATAGTCAAAAACGGCCTGCTATAATTATTCCTTACTTGCTATCGTCAACGTAGTTTTAACTTGTTAAATACATTGCACAGCCAACCGACACTGGATTTATGGAAAGAATGGCGCACAAAAGACCATTGGAACAATCCGATGATGAGAAAGACATTGATCGGTTGCATTCCGATTTAAATCAAGAAAATCAAATGAAGTTTGTATTGTGGCATTTTGTAAATAGGCCTAGGGCTTAGCATTTGGTTTATTTTGTGTAGATTTTCGCCTTCGTACTAGTTCCACGAATAATTTTGCATGTTTTTATAATTTATTGAATTATTTAGGCCTAGGCCTATTTAGTATTATTATTACTATTATTTGTTGTGGTGGTGGTGGTGTTAAGTTTGGGCTTTTTATGGGGTGAATAATCCTTCTTAGCCCAACATCTTGTTATGTTATGTTAATTGTTAGCATAATGTTTTGCCAAAAACCTAACGTTAGGACAATCTATCAGAAACTTGTTCGATAACAATGGCCATTTTAAAGAAAGACTTATTTTGAACAAAACGGAAGTCTTTTACAAGTTTTAGAACTTACGGTAGCTTGAAATAGACTCCCATTGTTCTGTTGTTAATATAAATAATAAATTTATTTCATAGTAGGCGTAGGCCCTAGGTCTACTCGCACGAGTTGCAGGGATGTAGCCTACCAGTACAACTGGCACTACCAGACTGGAATGTTTTCATTTTGCGCCCAAGTGACCCGTGATTTCTAAGCAATGATGGCCCAGGATGACTAAATTTCACAGAAATATGCGTGGTTGAATGTTCGTCAGGTCTTGCATAACCATGCAGGCTTTGTGTTAGTACTAGCAGGAGTCTAGCTAGACAAGTTTAAGTGCTGGGCTCCAGTGATAATTTGGGGTTACCTCCTAGCCCCCCCTCCACTTCCCCCTCTCTCCCCATAAAGAACTTTTTTAATTTAGTCCACTTCTATTGACAAATTGTCTGAATGAAAAAGTTTTTTTATTTTTTTTAATCGGAATTCTAGAGGAATTTACAAAATATTTTGTATGAAAAATGGATATTCAAAATACAATGGATATTTAACTGTCAAAGTGCCCCCCCCCCCTCCCTTAAAAAGAAAAAGTACAAACATATGCCGGAAACTCTTCTCTCAATTCCCATTGTTATTCATCTTGTCCAAACTTTTTTCCACCTTATTTTCGTCCCAGTATCATTCGAAGAAAGCCAAGCGGCACATGTTTCTATGAACTATGATTCTATTAATATAAAATCCCCCACAAATCAAAAGAATATTGATCAGTCTGTTATAATGTTAAGTGCATATAGGGTTTATAACAAATGTGATTGGTTACTTTCATTTGGACCAGTCTATAAGCACGCCTTGGGCCCTTGGGGGTGTAATTTTTACTTTGTTAAAGTTTGTTTGTATGGCAAGTGATGGACTTGGCAAGCTACCAGCAGTGATTCACAAGGATTAAAACAAAAACTTGAACTGTGTGCATGCAAAGAGCTTCGTGCATGGGTGATTTTATGATAATACAGTATGTACATTCAATTGCGTTAAATTCCTATGGTTCAGTTGTTTTGATCAGAATTTAATGTGCATAATGTACGTTATATTATGTGTGTAAATCAGCGGATGACACAAATAAAGCGAGATTAAAAAGAGATTTGTTTAAACACTTAATTATTTAACCGAATTGAACTTTTGAGTGCTGGGCGGAAGAGTGAATTTTAGAGCCGAGTGGTGGGCGGAAATTGCGAGTCCTGGGCGGGCCCGCCCAGTGCCGCCCACCGTAGCTAGAACCCTGACTACTAGTAGTACGTAGTACTACTAGTCAGATAACATCTGACTATACACTATAGCCACTACATGGCTGCTAATGCTATATAGTCAGAAAACACTATATACCTTATATTGTTAAAACTGCTGCATTGGCTTATCATAGAAGTGTAGATGAATTTCAGCTATGCACTAGAAAAACTAGGCCTTTCCATGATGATTCCTTTTGTCGTCATGGATCACTTTTATGTAATACAAAAAAAATAGATATATGTAATGATAATATATTGAGACGTTCACTTACGTTTTGTGCGTGAGATTAATAAAGAAAACTGAGAAAAGTTGCATTTTGTGTGAGAGCCTTTGCTACTGGCTTCTGTAGTTTCAAACAGCGCCTTGGATGGATGTATCTAAATAGTTGAAAAGTTGTTGAACAATAGAGCGACGGTGAAGTCACCATGCATATAGCATTAAATCGAACACTGCGCGCATTTACTGATGAATTTTCAAAATAGCAGTGCCAGCGCACTTGGGTGATATGCGCACTAATTGTGTACGCGTTTCCTAAAGTGAGAGATTTACGAAGTAATCAGAATGTCATTTCTTCCGTAATTTAGAAGTTTTTACGTACAAAATGTCCATCATTTCATTTGTAACTTAGTTTGAAACATAGTTTACTGTTTCAAGATGCTCATAATATCAAAATCATTGCTCGTAAGTACTTTTGTCAGTTTTGAGAAAGGTTTTCATTTCATGATTATGCTATTTGTTGTTGTCTGAGTGGTTTTTAATGTTACGAGTTTATTATGCGTTGCCTCTCTTAGTATGCGAGTATTGCCTTGCAAGTAGTGCCCTACTGAGTGAGGTATTTATCTCACTATAGTATAGTTTAGTTGGGCCATTATTTGCTTCACATGCATGGCCAGATCTATGGCCAGCAAGATGTGCGGGGCCAGGTGCCAAACCGTGGAGCAAGCTCGAGGGCCAGATCTTGCACGTGCAAGGCAAACTCTCCAGCATGGACCCAGATGTATATTTAAGACCTTTTAATGCCATTAGAAATTAGCATAGACACTGTACTAACTATCCTAGATCCTGATTGGCTATTGTCACATTATGTTGTTGCGTGTTTAACTTTGTACGATAGCTTACAAAAATTTCTCTTTGTTTTGAGGAAATTACCTTTATCATAATTGTTTTTGTGTGGATTCATATGAAGTAAACATCTCAAGGCAGAGATTCATACAATTTCCATGTGAATAGAGAATTTCCAATGTGAGTATTTTGTTACGAAAAATGGCTTTTATCTCAGGACTATGTCGACCAGTGGCTATGTACATTTTCAATTAGTAAATGTTGTCAATAGTGTATATGTTGAGGAGCTTCGTTCCTTTGACTGTGAGGTAGGGCCTAATTCACTTGTCAGTTGTATGACTTACCCCTACTACCCCCAGCAATGTCAGTCAATGGTGAGTCATTGACATATGAAATAGTGACACACATGTGCATCATTGTACCAAATTATCAGTCATCAGAGTGACTCTTGGGTGGGTCAATTTACTTCAGACTCATTGACTTTGTACAGAGGTGATTGATTTGGGGTAAGTCATTTCACAAAAAATGTCAGTTACCTAAGTGACTGAGGGGTGCGCCAATGTACATGTTTTGACCACCCACTTTGGTGCAATGACTAACCTTGTCAGGGGGTGTAGGGATGAGCCACACAATTCACAAGTGCATAATAGCAAACAAATGCATAATGCCAAAAATTGAATGAAAATGGATGCCTAACTCACCGTCACTATGTCAAGCTACGTCAAACCATATAAAGTGTCCTGCTTAATAATTCAATTGTTTGTCAAATTAGAATTTTGTTTTATTCTCATGAAATAACAACGTGCAATGTTTTATTTTGACAGAGAAATGCTTAATCAGTCAATAGCCGAACTGCAGATGACTATTTCTGAACTTGAAAAACGCTATGATGATGTGATTGATGAAGGTAAGAATAATAAGAAACTTTTAATGTGACAAGCCTTGTTGTCAATCCTCAGAAAATGTTTAAGCATTTTGGTTGGAATCAAGATTCTTGCATTGTAGGACTTTATAAACATGATTGAACCTCCTTAAGGTGGTTATACACAGCAAAATGGAGAAAATATTAATATTTCCTCATTTTTATGTGATTGCATTTTTTAATACATTCATGTATCTACTTTAATAATTCACCTTTCAAAAATTCCAAATAGATGCGTTTATTGGGTAAAGAGGTACCCAAAATAAAAGTTACCATACAATTCTAAAGGAATTTTTTTTTCGTTGCCATGGTAACCAAATGAGAAATTATTCCATAAAACCACTTCTAGAGGATCATTTTACACCAAAATTGCACACAAGCATCATTCTTGTATTAGAAGTGCAATGCTGCCATCTATTTGGGCATACCCCTCTTCCATTGAATTCTGATAACAAGGCTGGCCTGCCAAAAGCAGTTATGGAAGTTGTGGAGCCAGTCTACAAATTATCCCGCTGCATAGACTGCTACACCAAAAATGTAAACGAAGCATTCTATGGAATTGTATAGGGAAAGATCCCACAGGAAGTGTATGTTGGTGTTGTTTCCCTGAGATTATGTGTGCTTTCATTTGATGAGGGGAATACAGGAATTGTAGGAGTCCTCAAGAAGCAAGGGATGCTTCCAAAAGTTTATACTGAGGGCATCATGACCAAGCATGATAAGCAGCGTATCAAATCTGCTGGTAAGAAGGTCCTTACAAAAACAAAAATGAGAAGAAAGACCCTGAGAGCTGTCAGGAAAGGGCTGGTAGATGAACATGAACTGACTGAAGGGACAGTGCATGAACCTGGGACATTTTAAGTTCATTTAGAGACCCATACCTTGCTTTACATAATGGTAAAGATAGCGTACAACCCTTTTTTCAGCGCAAATATATTTGATGTGCATTTATTTCATTTTGCATATTATCACGATAAGGAATTTTGTAACAACAATAATATAAAAAGTTTTTGTCCAAAACAATTGAAATTTCACATGGTAGTAAATGGAAGGTTGCTCTTTGCAATAAAATTCAGAACAGGAGGTTCCTAAGGTGTACTGATCTCATATTGGTCATATGCATATTTAATGAAGTGAATCGATTTGGAAAAATTCATGTAAAAAATTATACAAAATAGTGGTTGATCTTATCTGATGTTGTTTTTATATTCATTGCACAGAGCATGTTTTATGCTTTATTTTGACAAATGAATGGTGTGTATAGGGTAAGAAATGGTTTAGCTACAACCGTTTTTGTGAATCACATCGTTCATCTCATTAACATGCAAATGATATGCATAATATGCAAATTTTATTAATTTTTTTTTTTTTTTTTTTTTTTTTTCATATAGTCTATTCATTAAGTCAATAGTTAACTTTGGGGACTTCAAGGAACCCACATTTCATTCAGTCTGTGTATAACCACCTTAAGTAGCTCTGTACATGTCAAAAGCTTTCATACAGCAAAGAGGTGTGATGAACAATATGGATGGGGTAATGGACAGAATAATGGACATACTGGGATATGCAGTAGTCTTATGTAGAGTTCTTTCAGAGAACAATTACTATCATTTTCTTAGTTTGCAGAATCAGAATCTATTTTTTCTTTTTTTCTTTCCCGATTTGTGGCTTACCATTTCTCAAATAATAACTGAAAAGTCATCAGCAAGTTAGGACTAATTTGCATTTGAAATTTGATATCATTGTAGTGTCATTCTCTATTCCCATCAAACAGAAAATTGAAAACTGTGGCTTATCAAAGGAGCTAAAAGTATGTGGACATGTAGAGAGCAGCGTTCGACAAATCGCCTGTCCAGACGCCTGGGGCAACTAATATTTATGTCTGGGCAAGCTGATTTACAAGTTGATATGCCCGCCTGGCAACCATAAATTGATCCAAACTAATAGAGTTAATTTCTCTTTAAAAACCTAATTCATTACACAGATTATACTTACTACGATATAACTTATGGAAATGCCCAGAAAATAACTTAAATCAGACTTATATTCCATTTATTTTGAAGCCAAAATATTTTGTTATGTTACAAAATTATCTTAAACCTTGCCATAACAACATCATACATGCACCCATACACAAGACGTAAACATATATCCCACACACGCAAAACATATAATGTACAGACAGATATACGATCCAGGCCACCAAAGCTTGTTGAACATGTGCGCATTGCATGCTGTTTTGCTAGCGAGGCTTGATCCTTTTAACCAATCATATCTCTTGTAAAAAATCTCATGCATATTTATATCCAGTCATTGTTTCTTGCCGAGGTCTTTTCTGCTGTGTTAATGCACCACACGCATTGGGTCCAATACCCGTTCCATGTACACATATAATATCATACAGGGCATACCTTACGCTGTATTTACTGTACTCATACATGGCGAACTTGACCTGGTTTTGCTATGCCACGCCACTTGTTTACGCAAAAGTTTATTGAACTTCAGTTTTCTTTTTTATTTTATGGAGCCTGTTATTGCTTTAAATTTGTAAAGGATATATGGAGTACAATTTCCACTGCTTTTTGGTAAGTGTAAGAATCTTCCACTATTTATACAGCATTCTCAGTAAATATTGCCATAAGAAATATTTTACCATAACGTGCGTCCAATATTATAGTGATTATTGCCGGGCATCTGGATTTTGCTTCCAGGCAAGCATTTCTGCACATGTGTATGCCTAGCAGGCAAGTTGGGAGATTTGTCGAACGCTGGTAGAGACAATCATTTCCAGATGAAAGAGCAATAAGTTATAAGCAGAACAGTCTTTAAATGGATATAATAGCACTTATGTGTTTAAATTATAACAAATCAAAGCTTGTAAAAAATGTCACCAGGTACAAAAGTGTATGAACAGGAATACAGCTAAAATTCTTTCCAAATCTTTATATCCTAGGTTCTCAAATTGTGCTCTACTGCTGAATGTGGATCAAGGTTACAATAATATTTAATTTCCTGTTCACTATAGTCATCTTCTCCCTCCCAATCAACATTTCTTGCAGAAGGACTAAAAAACAATAAGTAAACATAAGCAATTTTCTAGGTGTCTCATTCTGAGGTCACAAAATTTTCTGCAATTTATGCGAAGTATGTGTCAAAGTTTTAAATGCTGTAAAATGATCCATTTCTAACCTATTTTGATGTGACTTTTCCTGTTTGTAGTATAATTTAACCCTTACTCTACCACGTGGACATATTATTGCCATTTTTAATCCACTATCTTTGACTCCGCCTCCCAAGCATGTATTCAAAATATTGCTGGTAGAGTAAGGGTTAATCTTCCCACGGAGACTGTGCCAACTCAAAAATATATGCAGCATCATCCCGGTGGGCGGCCCGCCGGGTCACTGAAGCGGAACGAGTCTGGTGATGGTGCTCAGAAGACAGAGGAACCTTCAATGGTCAGCCTGTTTACTTTACAACGCAGACATATTATCACAGTTTTAGGTGCACCATCTTTGACTCCACCTTCCAAGTGTGTTTTCAAAATGTTGCTGGTAGAATAAGGATTAATCTACCCACAGAGACTGCCAACTCAAAAATATATGCAGCATCATCCTGGTGGGTGGCCCGCCGGGTCACTGAAGGGGAACGAGTCTGTAGATGCTGCTTGGGAAACTGCTCGGAAGACAGAGGAACCTTTAATGGTCGGCCTATGCTTAACCCTTACTCCATGAGGACATATTATCGCCATTTTTGGTACACTATCTTTGACTCTGCTTCCCAAGCGTGTTTTCAAAATATTGCTGGTAGAGTAACGGTTAAACCAAGCTCATGTTGATCCTAGCCTGTTCACATGCCTTTACGCATAGTGATTTTAAGCAGTACATATTACAATCATGATTTCATTTCTTTTTTTTCTTTCAGGAAATGAGTGGAAAACAAGATTTGAAAACCAGGAGGAGCTAAATCAACTCTTGCAGAAACAACTCCTTGTTCTTCAAGAACGACTTGAGAAGTCAAAGGAAAGCGCAAGAGATGG
>JAIGNY010001878.1:645000-890000 GCA_020152595.1 Chiridota heheva
TAATTGCATGTGCTGGATTGTGGTTTCTGTTGTGAGCAATATAGACCCCAACAGATTTAAGATTTTGTCGGGGCTTAAGACTGTAATGTATTGCGAGGTTTAGACTTAAATGAATATTTAAATGTAATTACTTCCTTTTCTGTTGTGCATTAATTTAAAAGAAGACAGATGAAACTTGCAGTGTTGCTTGGACCAAATAAGTTGGGGAGGGGGGAGCAATAACAAGATGGGTCATTTAGTGTCAGCCTGTTGTTGAGGACAACATACAAGATATTAAAATAATCTTCTCAGAATTCTGCTTCTCCTCTCAGTGGATTTTTTTAGGTGTAATCTTGTAGGGAGTACTTCATTGATGGAGGTAAGGGGATAGTGATTCAGTACATTGCTAAATTTTTCTCTGGCACCATTCCCCCTCACCACTGATTAAGATTACTTGAAGCACTTGCACGGTAATTTTGCCTCTAAAATAACATTTTATATTAAAAAATTAATTCATCTGGCCAGTTTATTTAAACCAGCGCTTGTTTGTATTTTACATGTCCAGCGCCTCGTTTTATCACTAGCGCATGTTAGTGCATGTTTAGTCGGACCAAGTCTGTTTGTTTTACATGTAATGGGACTGAGCTGTGTGAAGATCAGATGCATGAAACACGCAAACACTTTACCCTGCAAATGGATTCCAGTTGAATTAGAGGTCACGTGATGAAATCCCTCTATTGTTACTTTTGATTTATTCAAACCACTTTTCTAATGCAGGCCCAGCTGAAGTTAGGAAAGATGAAACCTCGTCGGAAAAATTGTGGAAGAATATTTCGACCCCTAGGGGTGGAGTTGGCTCTGATTCACCTGCGACAAGATCACTGGATGGAAAGTAAGCTCTCTCCTTCCTCATATCAATATAGGTTTAAGTCCTGGTGTAAAATGTTATTTTCATAAATATCAGTTAACAATAAATACATAATGTAGATTGGTATGGAATTGATCAAATTGTTATATTTTCAAGACACAGAATTTATTATATGAAGGATAAAATAAACTGTGGATATAAATTTCAGACCCGCATTTAACAAAAATGTATTTTAATAATATCACAATTCAAGATTGAGCCCATTTTGAAGGTTCATCCTCTCAACCGTCGCAACCACAGGGAAGACATCGTTGTCACCCGATCCGCCTCGGCCACTCCTCTCTTACTCACTCCCATCTCTTATCCAGCTCCCCTGCCCCTCTCTGCTCCACTTGTAACACCGATCTATCCATGAAGCATATTTTTCTAACCTGTCCCCTATACCAGAACTCCAGATCTCTTCTCTCCTCACTCTCCAGTCTTCCTATTGGATAACAATTTTTACTCATACATCATCAACTTCCTCCGCAACAACAACCTCTTCCACCACATATATTCTCCTCCCCTACTCCCTTTCTACACCTAACCTTACACACCCCTTTCTTTTCACTAAATTTTTCTCCCACATTCAGCCTTTCCCCTTTATCTCCCTTACAAACCTTCCATCTCCTCAC
The DNA here is from genome assembly GCA_020152595.1 of Chiridota heheva. Taxonomy (NCBI): domain Eukaryota; kingdom Metazoa; phylum Echinodermata; class Holothuroidea; order Apodida; family Chiridotidae; genus Chiridota; species Chiridota heheva. The sequence goes on from JAIGNY010001878.1 coordinate 646,522, forward strand.
TATCCTAACTCTTACACCTAAATTTTAACAACCTATTGGCACATTTGACTCTGACTGTCGCAGTGCCGTTAAACATCAACAAACCAAACCATCATCAGTGACTCTTTGTCACTGTCAGAATCAAGAATCACCGAAGGTCATTCTTGTCCACAACTAGTGCATATGTTATGCAATCAGTTTACTTCCCAGGAAGCTGAGCAATGTAGGCAAACAATTTGAAGTTTTGTCATAACTTATGAAAAATAAACCTGAAACGTTACCAAGGCTAGGAGGAGTCTGAGATATCTTCATTCTTCATGCAGTAGTTGATATACCACAAGTATAGACAATATGAATGGAGTTGTCATGAATGAATGCATCTTCAAATGGTCTAAAATTGTTCTGCTTATATTTCTACATCATAGTTTTGTCAAGATTCTGTCATTTTGTTAGAAATCAAATCTTTGTACAAATTATTTCTTCATTTCAACTAAAACTGTGCTGTTTTTTTCTAGGTATGTTGTATGTGAAGAAGTTTCATGTTTGTATTACTCACTTCTATATTGAAAATCTTCAATCCCCTCTAGAGCTGTGAACGTGTACCGATTTTAGTAAAGGTGTACACACAAAACGTTGTGTATCGTTTACACGCGTTTAGTACTGTAATTTTCGAAAGAACACCAACTTGGTCCAATTTACGATGCTAAGTAAAATTTTAAAAATTGCGCAACCAGTATGGCAAAAGTATTCACTCCATTGCCCAAATAAATGATGGAATTTTACTTTAAGTTTGTATTATATACTACAGTATAGATCATCATTTTTATGAAAAATGTGCATGGAAATTTGGTTGAGAAAGAACAGAATAGTTCCCTTCAATGTCATTTAATTTCAATATCACATAACTTTTTTGCCGTACTCGCTTGGACTTTCAATGTGAAAATCTTGCATACTGTGATACCTTGCCATAAAAAAATTCATAACTACTTTTTACTGTTTATCAGCGTCTTATTGAAAAAATGGATGTAATCCTTGCGAAGCATGCAGAACCTCTGCTGAAACCTTTTTTTTGTTTGTTTATTTTGCAGTATTTTTTCTTTCTTGCAAAATTTATTTGACTCAGATAACAGGTAATGTTTACATGTAATAAAGTAATCGCCACGATATTTGACGGTGTATTTTGTGGTCAATTTTACAGCTTGTTAAACGGGTATTGATTAAATGTGATCAACGCCTGAGTTTATGTCAGTTTGTTTTTGTTAGTTTCACTGTCAGATGTTTACAGCTGCACTTTCGCAGTGTATTTCATAAGTTTCTCAGTTTTTGGTGAAATCAAAGTGCAAAATATTCTCCTTCATAAGTGATTACTGCTCATTTGTAAAAACCATTGGTTGGAATTTTGTCAGACAAATGTGTGTTTGGTTTGAATGATATTGATTTTTAATTGCAAGACTGACTTGGGCCTAGTATGAAAAACGATCACTCTCAATTCGATAATTAGTAAACATTTAGTGCATTTGAGAACGTTTAGCATGTACACGCTAAACGGTTACAGCTATAATTCCCTCATATGATAGTTATCCCCAAAACAGATGATGTCTTATCATTACATTTTTTTTCAGTGTTCCTGATAATCATCGAGTCTTGGACCCCAAGAAGGGACCAATCAAACGAACAGCAGCAGTCAAGAAACTGCCCAAGCTGGACTACCATTCAAACTGATGTGACTGTTACACACATAGTGTACTTCTTTCTCCAAAATCTTGAACTTTCTCATTCCCTGCCCTTACAGGAAAACCAGGTATAGATCACATATATCAAAGATCTAGATCTGGATTTGATATTGGAGTATTGAGCAGATATATCTTGATATAAACTATATTTGTGTATGATATTTAAATCTGCAGTATAAAATCAAATTTGATCTATCAAATCCAAATCTGGTTTTGATTTCAATACTTATCTGATTAATACTTATCTGATTAGATAAGTATCAGGCAGATGTAACTTAATATGAACTATATTTATATATGATATTTAAATCTGCAGTAAATCAAATTTTATATCTGGCTTGATCTGGCCATATCGAACTTCATTAAAGTTGTTATAAATTCAGATCTGGCATTTATATCAAATCCAGATCTGAATTTGATATCAATACTTATCTAATTAATACTTATCTGATTAGATAAGTATCGGGCAGATATAACTTGATATAAACTATATTTTCATATGAAATCTGCATTAAATCAAGTATTATATCTATCTTCATCTGGTCATATCGAACTTCATTAAAGTTGTTATAATTCAGATCTGGCATTTGTATCAAACCCAGATCTGGATTTGAAATAAATCCAAAATCTGGCCAGGTAAGCATTGGGCAGATATTACTTGATATATACCATATTTGTATATGAAATTCAAGTCTGCATTAAATCAAGTTTTATGATATCTGGCTTGACTTGGCCACATCAAACTTTACTAAGCCATATATTAAATTGATGTAATTCAGATGTAAAATTTTTGTAAGGGTTCTTTCAGAAAATAGATATAATTCCCAGATATAAATAAGATTTGGGATTGATATAATCCCAGATCTGGTCAAATTTTATTTGGGCAGATATACTCGACCCACCTTGATATGAATTTTTGTGTGTGTATAAAATGAGCATGTAATCAGGTTTATATTTGGTTTCATATAAAACTTTATTAACCCAGGTGAAATTGTTACTTTAGATATTGAATTTTTGTAATGGTGGTTGTTTCTGTACCGAGTGTTAGGTTTCTAGTGGCATTTATAAAAAATATTTTCATACAAAATGGAAGAAGAAAAACATTTTGAATTACAAAAGTCTTAAATAAATATCATTACGATGGAATGGCAGATGGAAGCTTGCAGATTTATTGCCATGTGCAAAACTGCATTTATTGCCATGTGCAAAATTGCATTCATTGCCATGTGCAAAATTGCATTTATTGCCATGTGCAAAATTTGTTTGTATGAATGGGTAAAAAGCTCAAAATTTGTAATCATTTTTTATTTTTACCTTGACTTACAGTCTTTGAGACTATCTTCTCCGCCTAGGTGTTGATTGGAGCTGGGATTGACAAATCACTTGATCGGCTGCCCGAGACAACCAAAAATCATATTCCGACAACCATAATTTTTGCTGGGTCTGCTTGTTGGTCAACCAAATTACTGGCAGTTTGTGTTAAACATATGAATATACAATTCTCAGGGCAACCATATCTCCTTTCTGGACAACAATAAGTGCAGGAGTACAATGCCAAGGAACAAGTTGCTTTTAGATTACTTTGTTGAACCCTGGATAGGGCTAAGATTGAAAAGCCCTGGACTAGAGCTAGGGCTACGATTGAACAAAGGTTTTGTCAAGTTTCAGGCAAGGCTAGGCATTTATTCATCGCCAGAGAAGATACTGGATTGTATTTTTTACTCCACTTCTTCACAATTGATGGTCTTTCAAAACAATATTTATCTTAAAGTAAGATTTTCTGTGTTTGTATGTTCTTAGTGATTGGAAATATGCATTCCCATCAATTTAAATGTGCAATGAGTGAAGTATGATTTTACATAATATACGATAATTCATAAAATAGCATCAACCATAAGAAATTCTTACCCATGTGAAACCATGCCCAGTATGGGGACCTGTGATTCCTTCAAATTCAGTTCGACATGGACTAAACTTTCTTTTGCTGCAGGATAAATTATATCAAAATTGAATTTTTTTAATACTTCCCAAATTTTCTTACTCCAGCACAACAATATCAAAGCAACATGAAATTATTGAAATAGAAGTTTGAAGGATTAGTTCAGGGGTCAAGTAAGTTTATCTTACATGACAGAAGACTTTGAAAGAAACAAAATGGTGAAGAAAGTATTCACAAACCTTATTCCCTTATAAAGTATTTAAAGTTTAAAGTTCTGTCTTATCTGTGTAGAAATGACTGGTGTAGTAAGTCTACTATCAAAAGTTAGTGCTCTGAACCTCACATTCCTAACAATTGTTAAAGTATTTTGAAGAAAATGTATTTAACTTTTTTACTTTTTGAATTATTTTTCCTCAAACTTTCTTAAGGTGGTAGATTATAATTACCCTTACTTATATTCTGTTTTATAACTTTCCTGACACATCCAATGGTTGTTAAACCACAATATCGCATGACAATATATAATAGAATACATAAAGTCTTCGAGGATTTTGAGGCTGTGATGAAGTCTGAATTCAGTTGTTTTACACAAATAGAACCAAATTTTTAACTTGAATATGCTTAACGGAATACAATTTTTGAATGCTTTCTTGACCATTTTGTTTCTTTTAAAGTCATCTTTATATAAGATGGACATGCTTGACCACTGAACTAATTCTTGAAGTTTTCTGAAACATCTTTAGGTCTTTCTTTAACATGAGTTTTAATGCAGAGTCAAGTGTAGTATTGTGTATAATAAGTGTGCATTTATAAAATGGTGTGTTGTCTAATAGCTGGTATGTATGTAGGGTTTACAGAGAATAGGAGTGGAGCAAACTTTTTCATATCTTATTCTAAAATTTACAACTTGATAAAATGGAAAAATTAAACAATCACTGATAATGGTGTGTTTGCATATGTAATGACAGATGTTAATTATGCCTTTGTTAATGTACTGTAAAGTGAGGTTACATATCAGTAAGCAGCAGAACCACTTTAAATATCCAGCTGTCTCGGAATGCTTTCCAGTTGTACATGTAGCAAGATCAAGGGCGTAGATACTGGGGGGATGGGGTATATAACCCCCACTTTTTGTACGTACAATGATAATTGTACGTACACTTTTGCTAGTGATACCGCCCCAAATTTTCAATTACTAAAATAAATGCTTTTTGCCACTTTACTTTCATCTCGATTACCACATTATAGTAGTTATCCTGACTAACGTCACGTGATACGATTTTGTCAATTCTGATTTCCGAAGTTCCTTGATGTGACTTTAAACTAACGATACTTAACAACTCAAGGGCTTTTGTGTTTCATGCAGAGATACAAGACGCAGCAATAATTTCTATGACAAGTAATGCATTAGCTCATCACCGCAATGACCGATATTATTTTACCCAGGCCCACCAAGGGGAGGTGTGTGTGTATGTTTGTGGGGGGAGGGGGGGGGGGGAGAGAAGGATCATTTATCTCGCATTCGAAAGCTAAAATTGAATAAACCTGTTTGTTATCAAGAATGACTTTTAATTATTTTGGACTCGAATTTCACCCCAAGAGTACGGCCTACTACTGTTTTCTACAGATTTTAGAAGTAAATGTGTTGGACCCTAAGCATGTTTTGATGTTATTTTGGGGCCAATTTTATCCCTAAAATATTGAATATTCCAGGAGCTTTGCCCCATAGACCCCACCAGGGCTTTCCCTTAGGACCCCACCAGGGGCCCTTAAGCGGGCCCCTGGACCCCACACCTATCGGAGAGCACTTCGTGCTCGCATTCCCACTACTGCGGCGAAGTAGTCCTACAAAAATCATCCCCCACTTAAAAGAATGGATCTACGCCCTTGAACAAGATGCTTATACGCATTTATGAATGTAAAAATTTAAGGGATTTGCCGACTGAAAGTGGGCATGGGTGTAAAAAAATTGGGCATCTGCCAAATTTTGGCTTGTCAAGGGAAAAAAACCCCAACTCAAACAAAAAGTTAAAATTCATTATAAAACATGAAGGTATGGGAAATGATGGGAGTTATCCTCCCCCCCATCTCATGAAATAATAATAATAATGATGATGATCATGATAATATTAATAATAATGATTATAAGATTAGTCTAATAATAATAATCCTATCTTTGCAAATACTCAATCCGCCTACCAATCAGGATGCTCCCTTACTGTAATTTGTTTAAGGAAACAAATTGAAATAGAATTACTAGTGCAATATTTTATTTTTGTACATATGTCATGTTTATGTAGCGGCCAGTGTATTCTAATATTTGTATCCATTACTTTTTTTTGAGTGTAAAATATCACCTTGAAATGAATACAGTATTCTCTGATGAAAAGTGTTTTATGTGTGTTTTTTGGCTAAGTTATTAACAGTGGCGGCGCTACGAGAAAAAATACCTCCCCCAAAAAAAAAAAAAAAGTTTTGTAAAGCGACATATTTTGTCCAATTTTTAGGATTTTTCCCTCATGAGACAAAATTGCCCCTCTCTTCCTCCTGAGGTTGGCTAAGCTTTTTTGAACTGCTGCCGTTTACAAAGCAACAAGTTCAAAATACTTGATAATAGTGTATAATCTTGAAAATACAATTGGTTGAAATACTGACTTGTTAATTTAGGGGACAAACTGAAATTTTGTGGGACAAGCTGACATTTTGTGTTGGAAGATGACATTTGGGGGTACAAGATGACATTTGGGGGAGCAAGATGATATTTTGGGGGTGACAGATGACATTTGGCATTGCAAGATGACGGGTGTACAAGATGACACTTGGGGGAGCAAGATGAAATTTGGGGGAGCAAGATAATATTTTGGGGGTGACATAACATTTAGCATTGCAAGATGAAATTTGGGCATACAAGGTGACATTTGGGGTAAAGATGAAATTTTGGGGTGCAAGATAACATTTGTGGTTGTAAGATGAAATTTGGATGTAGATGACATTTGGAGGTGTAAGATGAAATTTAGTGGTGCAAGATGAAATTTGATGCCATCTTCGTCATAAACACATGCCAAAAGTTAAGACTGGGGAAGTTGTGTGAATATACTTGAATTTCTTAATAATTGTTAATGCATTTTATTAAAAATGTATCAGTTTTCAACTAATATAAAAAGTTTTTTTGAACATTCTGTTGGTACATCACAGTAACTTACTAGATAGTTTTATAACTACCAATATTGGCAAGTCACATAACACAGATAATATTTAAAGGTTTAGGGATAGATACAAGTTTTTTGTTAAACCACTGACCGAAAAGAGCATTAAATTCTGAAATTAATCAGTTTTTGAATTTTGAAAATAGCATGTGTAACTACACATGCTATTTTCAAAATTCAAAAACTGCTATGAGCAAGTGAATATGATGTACGAACAGGAAAACCATTTCAAAATGCTTTTGTTTTTCTTGATATTCCTTCCCTTAATTTCAGACCTTGAAAATGTTTAAAATGCCTTCTCCATCTGGAGGTTGATTGGGAGAATGGTGAAGAATTTGCATTCAGATGTTTTTTGACTTGCATTCATATAATATGTCAGTAGTAAAATATTCTAGTAAAGTAACAGATTTATTAAAAAAGTTTAATCTTTTCCTGGGCCATGAAGCTGGTGCTTTTCACTGGTTTCTGTGGTGCAAGCGGATGAGAATCAATGATTAACCCCGGGCAGGACACCAATCCATCTCAGGTTAATTCCCAGCAATTCTGAAACTCAAAAAAAAAAAAAAAAATATCCAAATTCATTAATAATTGCTAAGAAGGTGAGGATGTTACGCCAGCCTTCTCCAGTGGACTTTTTTCATAATTCTCAAACTTTTACAATCTTAAAATTTGATATCTCACGAACAGGACAAGATATCATAGAAATTCTTCAGTTTTTCATTTGTCCGCTACTATATAATATATAGACAACTTTGCCCACTGAACGAATTCTTTAAAAATAATTGGACAGAGATTTACCCAGATGAAAGATCATTACATTCCGAGTAGAAGTCTTTAACCCCCAAAAATCAAATGCTAATCTAGCATGCAACGGTATAACAATTTTCTGCTTAATATGAATATTCAAGTAAAATTTGCCCTCTTGTCGTCTGTGGGCTATGAAAACATGAAGTTTATTAATCTTTTGTTGATGATTTATCTGTGATATTAGCAAAAACGAGTGCCCTTACTTTTCAGTCTAGTGCACTTTTTACTTTTTACGTTAGGACATATCAAAGCTTGAAAAAATTTCAGCATGTGCAAAATAAATGTTTGTACAGGCATACAGCTAAAATTCTTTATATTTCTTTCCCAAATTTCAAATGATCGCAAATAAATAAAAATCTATTAAACCTGGTTCAAGATTGTCTTATTTCCTGTTCACTGTAGCCAACTTCTTTCAACCAAAATATTTGAGGGAAGGACCAAAAAACACCTAACAAAAGCAATTTTCTACTTGTGTCCTTTTGCAGGTTACAAAATATGGCACAATTTATGCTTATTATGTATCAAATTTTAAAATACTATATTTTCAAATGGATAATTATTAACTGATTTAGCCATTTCAGCTCGTCTTGTGGCTACCTTTAATACACTCCTTTTTTAGTTTTTCATTTTGTTATACATTTTAAGGAATTCATTTTACAGCCCTACAGCTAATGTTTTTCCATAGATATGTATGCTATGTATGTGTGTTGTAATAAAGATCATCATGTATGCTACTTTTCGTGCAACAAAGATCTAGAAACTTTGATGAGGTGCATCTTAGAAACATCCAAATTTGTGACAGTTTATGGTGTCCTCCCCACCTATATGTTGATTATCGGGACATGGTAAATATCACCACATGTTTTTGGCACTTTGGTTATGCTCTTTCAAAACTTTTGGTACATGATTAATAAGCAAGGAATTTAAATAATGAAATTCTATATGCATAAAATTCAGCTAAAGTTGAAATTTTTGCTAATGTTGAAAATTTTGCTAATGTTGAAAATTGTATTAATTATGATGAAAATGCAGTTATACTACCTCCACCAGTCCTTAGACCTCATAAGCTGGCCTTGGGACAATGATAGCAAAAAGGACCTTTTGAGGGTGTAAATAACGGATGTTGGAATCTTTGTATGGTATAAAATATAACACCATACTCTACATATGTAACAATACAGTAAGTAAAGATCAATCACAACAAAATACAGGTACTTCTTGTAAATATCTATTGATTCAATGAAAACAGCAATATTAAATATCTACTGCAACTGCCTTTGTATATAAACTAGTTTCATTCATGCAAGTCATGAAATTCACTTTCACTCATTTTAAGATTTTTGAAAACTTTTGGAAATCTGTTTAATGCATGCACAAAATATGCTTACTCCGGGAGTGAACACTCCATGAATATCTTTTATTTTAAACTGACAAATAAATTAATTCAAACATGCATGCTCCATACTAGAGAAATTCAACTTCAGAGCTTTTTTGTAATTCCTCCAAAAATGTGACTTCGTTCAAATATCCAACAAAGAAAACATCTTTGAATCCAACTTTCTTCATACTTTTTGTACTTAATTAAAATCATCACAAATTGTTTATGATACCGTCTTTACCCTCATACAGAAAATTAATGGAGAAATTGATCCAACAGCGATTAGAAGTTTAACTAGAAAGTAATGGATCTCAGTGAGTGCACAAGATTACTTTTCAAAGGATGTCTCAACTATTCCATCCTGGTGATTAGACTCCTAAAACCAGTCACTTTTATGGACAACCATGAAAGCTTCCTTTGTACTATCCTATGAAGTGTTTTCACTCATTTCAGTCTCCAATGGTGGCCTGGATGTCCAAAGTCACTAAGATTGTCTGATCCTTTTTGTCTTCCACACAGAAAAATTACAATGGATTCAAGATGACATTTCAGATAAGGCTGTCGGTATATAAGAACGTCACGTACAATCTAAATAATGTATCACCATATATGATCACCATATGGTGATAACAATAACAGTGGTCCATGTTTCGGCAATTGGCAATTTCATTTTTAACAGGACATTCTTGTCCTCTGCTTCTGCTGTCCTTTTAAATCATTCCAGTTTTCAGAAATCAAACATCACCCTTCCTGTCTGCATAAGAGTTTTACACAGGGTGAATATTACTCTCACAACTTCTCCAAAGAACTATGCATACTATCTGACTGGCACAAAACTTGATTTCCCTTCATTCATCGACCTTGGGGGCCCTGAAAAGAAAAAAGAAAGCATTGTATATTAATAAAGAGATCTATGGAGAGGACACAACAATTGAGCTCATTTATTGTTAATAAATAAATGTATATATAAATAAACCATGAAAACAGCACAAACAAATCTTTAAAATCAGTTAAAAATTGACCAATTTACAGCATTTTGAATTTTAAAGGGCATAAATTATGCAACTTTGATTGTAAATGTTGTGACATCACAACAAAAATACATGAATTTTCCCATGTTAATCTATTGTTTTTCAATTCTTCATCACCGTTCTTTGAATGCAAGCGTCTGAATATGACCAAGAGATTTTGAATTTACTTCAAACCTTCTATCAAAATTTAGCACAAGAAAGAAGTCTTAATGATTTTCAGTGACTGAAATTTCTAACAATCCTGAATTTTTTTAACTGATTTTAAATTTCTAACAATCAGTAACTGAAATTTCTGACAATCCTCACTTTTAAGGTCAATGTTTTAAAATGTAAAGGGCTCAGGGACCATGAAAATGTTTTTATTAGAAAAAAGTGGGCAACCTTTTTATTTTCTTACTTAATCTATTATATCCATTTATTCACTCATTTTTACACTTTAAAAAAAAGAAGGAAAAATGCTAAATATGACAAAGAATGCATCAATCTTTATACTAAAAAAATGGCCATACACCCCTAACCCCTACCCCACTCTAAACAACATCTTGTTGAAAAAGCAATCTCAACATTTCCAATGACTAAAAATTAGGAATACAATTTTTAGAACTTATGGACAGGTAGTATCATCAACAAAAAGGATTAGTTCAGTGGTCAAACAAGTCTATCTTATATGAAAGAGAACTTCAATAGAAACACAATGGTGAAGAAAGCATTCAAAAGTCGTATTCCGTTCAGGAGAAATTCCAGTTTATTTAAAGTTCTGTCTTATCTGTGTAGAAACTATTGGAGTTGTAAGCAGGGTTCTAGCTAGACAAGTTTTAGTGCCGGGCTCCAGTGACAATCCAGAGTGACATCCTATACCCCCCTTCCATGAAGAACTGTTCAAATTTGGTCCACTTTTATTGACAAATTGTCAACGAAAAAGTGTTCTTTCTTTTTTTAATCGAATGCTAGAGGGATTTACAAAATATCTTTATGTACAATGGATATTCAAAATACAATGGATATTTAATTGTCAAAGTGCCCCCCCCCAAAAAAAAAAAAAAAAACATATGCCGGAAACTGTTTTCTCAATTCCCATTTGTATTCATCTTGCCCAAACTTTTTACCGCTTTTATTTTCGTCCCAGTATCTTTCAACAAAAATCATGCGGCACATGTTTCTATGAACTACGTAACAACTTTTGTTAATATCATTGTTAAGTGCATATGGAGTTTATAACAAATGTGATTGGTTACTTACATTTGGACCGGTCTTTAAGCATGCCTTGGGACCTTAGGGGTGTAATATTTACTTTGTTAAAGTTTGTTTGTATGGTAAGTGACAAACTTGGCAAGCTGCCAGCAGTGATTCACAAGGATTGAAATGTGAACATGAATTGTGTGTATGTACGTACATTTATGCAAAGAGCTTCGGGTATGGGTGATTTTATGATAATATATACATTCAATTGCGTTAAATTCCTATATACAGTAGTTAAATTGTTTTGATCAAAATTTATTGTGCGTATTGTATGTTATGTTATGTGTGTAAATCAGCGGATGACATAAATAGAGTGAGATTAAAAGGAGATTGTTTAAACACTTAATTAATTAACTGAATTGAACTTTTGAGTGCCGGGCGGAAGAGTGAATCTTAGAGCCGTGTGCTGGGTGGGAGTTGGGAGTCCTGGACGGGCCCGCCCAGCGCCGCCCACCATAGCTAGAACCCTGGTTGTAAGTCTACTATGAAAAATTGGTGTCCTCATCCTCACATTTTTAGCAATTGTTAATATATTTTAAAGAAAATTTGTTTAGCTTTTTTACTATTTGAATTTTTCCCTCAAACTTTCTTCATTAGTTCATTGGTCAAGCAAGTCCATCTTATATGAAAGAGAACTTCAAAAGAAACACAATGGTGAAAAAAGCATTCAGAAAATCGTATTCCGTTCAAGAGATATCAAGTTTAAAAGTTCTGTCTTATTTGTGTAGAAAAGACTGGTGTAGTAAGTCTACTATGGATGGTTGGTGCCTTCATCCTCACATTCTTAGCAATTGTTAGAGTATTTCAAGGGAAAATGTATTTAAGTTTTTTACTATTTGAATTATTTTTCCCTAAACTTTCTTCATGTGGTAATTATAATCACCCTTACAAGATTCAGTTTCACTAATTTCTTGGCATATTCTCATATTTTTTAGGCCACAAAATAGCAGGAAAAATATGATAGAATACATAAAAATTTGAGGAATCTGAGACTATGACATCACAACTAGTCTGATTTCAGTCGTTTATACACAAATGATACCAAACTTTAAACTTAAATATCTCCTGAACAGGATACAATTCTTTAATGCTTTCTTCAACATTTTTTTTTCTTTTGAAGTCCTATTTCATATAAGAAGGTGTTGCTTGACTTCTGAACTAATCATTTAAATAGTTAAAAATTTAAAAACAATCATGCATTTAATTAAAAATTGTCCATTTTACAGAATTTTAAAACTTACAGTACCGCCCACAATAAATTGGTCATCGCAACGAGGAATAGTGTGGTGCCACATTAGCCACGGTAGAAATAATTGACATAAAATCATACACCAGAGGTCAAAGCATGGCAAGCCATGGTAACCGCGCAAAAAATGATTTGCATAATTATTCACCGTGGCAATTGCGTGGCCATCGTGGCGGCATGAAAAATGATGAAAGGTTGTGTCTAAATGCATAACGTCGGTAATAACTTTATTAATACCGATAATGAGGCGTTGGAGTCTCGTAAGACTCAGGCCCTAATGTTGCATTGAAACACTTCAAATCTTCAATAGCGTGTGAAAATTTACACAATGGTTCATGTCATTGTTTCTCAAATAAGTTGAAATAAAGCTCCATGATCGCTGTAATGAGGCCATAAATCTTAATACACAAGAATGTTCTTCTTCTCAAGTGCAGCATCAAACATTCCGAAAGAAATGGTTTATCAAAAATATTGTTTATGATTTACGACCTGGTGTTAAAAAGTCTGGAGACATTCCATAATCTCGGCCGTTTGTTGAAAAAGTTGGTTTTGACACCATAATGTAAACAATTCAATTGAGCACAACAGTTGCACAGTAAAATGGGTATAGGATTGGGGCACGAACATGTAGCTTTTTGAAGGGTATCATTGGTAGGATTTGCCTACCAAAAGTTGTGCAGGAAAATCAAAAGTGGGGGAGGGGGAAGGACAAAATTACAAAATCATGCTAAGATGTAAAAAATGACCATAAAATAGATACAACTTGTGAAAAAAAGTGGGGGGGGGATCTCTAATTTACAAGAGGAGATATAACAATCAAGGGACTTGAAAATTCAGGTCACTGATAGGAGTCGCGGTTTGCCACATTGCTATTCAGCGATAAGTGTGCCCATTGACAGTGGCGTAACTAAGGGGGGTAGCCTCCCCCAGCCCGGGCTCTATAAGGGGATCTGTATAAAAATATTGTTATACCCATATACCATAGATGCCCGCAGAGCCCACTCGCTTCCCCCATTCCCCCGACCCATTGGGCCCTAGCTACGCCACTTGATTTACAATTGATGTAATATAAAAAATGTTAACATCGGGACAACGGCGAGAGCAGGTTATGTTTTCATAATACCACAGTGGAACTAGCATAGTGAATGGTATAAATATTTCAGACCCTTTCCATTTCCCCGCCCTGGGGATTTTCCATAATGCTAATATAACTACATATGGAAGTGTTCCCCCCTCCCCGGTTTGCACAATAAAAACAATGAAATCTGAACAAAAATAAGTTTGAAAATAAACTTGTGATGACAAAAAGCATACTCAATATAATATGATAGTGTGGAAAAGCCCTCACCCCTGAATCTAATTTATATAACCCACTTTTAATCTATCGCCTCAACCTTCGGCGATGGTATATTCAATTTTAATTTCACAACACGGAGAAATAGTATCTGGAGGGTATTTCCCTGGTCAAATTTAATAGAAATTTGATTTACAAAACTTGATTTACAAGGTGCCAGATGGTCTTTCAGCATGTTTGGAAATGTGATCAGGGTGAAGCATACTCCAACATGTTCTGAAGGTGTGGCTTTGAGGCGTAATTGGCTTTGAAGCGTGATTGGCTTTGAGAAGTGATTGGGTTTGAAGCATGATTGGCTTTGAAGCGTGATTGACTTACCTGGGGACCAGTAGAATTAGGTAAGGACTGTATAACATGTGCCATAGGGTATGGCTAAGAGTTATAGATCCATTAATTGGCTAATCAGTGAAAATGCCGATTAATGTTGGATTTCAATTTGACTCCCTGATCTGTGTCGCAATTGGCCAGGTGTGAACACATAGAGGTTACGCCCATGCAGTAATAGCTCACATTCGACAGAGGTCATGAGGCACCATTTTGTTTACAAAACTGTCAGCACCATTGTTCTACCAGGGATATCCCTGTTTCTAAATGTGATTTATTTCAACATCAGTTCAAAGAACTCTTCCACAACTTTGTGGAAATGTGAAAATTTGTGATTATACGCTCTCCAGTATTGCATTTTAGGTCTACCCCACATTTTACCAGAGCTTTTTTTCTTCAATTTTTAAATGTTTGTGCATGGATCATTTAAAAAATTATTTGGGAATAGTTCAGTGATATTATCTTATTTCGATTCATTTTTTAGTAGTTACACAACTTTTCTTATTTGGATTAAAGCCACAATACTCAGTAAGTTTATCTTTATTTTTTCAATTGAGTTGGATCCCTATTAATTATTGGCACATTTATAAATTGATGAAAGGAAGTAATGTTTAAAGTTGACATCATATTTGACTTGAATAATGTGGACACATATATTGTGTTTTTAAAATTCTTTTGCTTAAAAGAAAAAACTGTGAGGCTTGTCTAAATTAAATATTGAGTGGTGAATGGACGGGTAGGGGTTGGGACTTAGGATCCACTGCAGCCTGAAGGGTGCTACAAGGACAGGTGCACCGGTCTTTGAGGGGGGAGGGGGGGTTAGGATCCACCGCAGCCTGAAGGGTGCTACAAGGACAGGTGCACCGGTCTTTGTGGAGGGGTTAGGATCCACTGCAGCCTGAAGGGTGCTACAAGGACAGGTGCACTGGTCTTTTGAGGGGGTTAGGATCCACCGCAGCATGAAGAGTGCTACAAGGACAGGTGCACCGGTCTTGGGGAGGGGGTTAGGATCCACCGCAGCCTGAAGGGTGCTACACGGACAGGCGTACTGGTCTTTAAGTCACAGGCGGACTAGTTTTACTTAACTTGTTTTTTTTATATTCAGGATAAATCTTAATCTTTACCGTTAACGTTTACAATATAATTTCTAGTCATTTACCTCAAATTTCAAACTCAATGATCGCTGCAATTAGTACTTATTTTGACTATTGGGATAATGGCTCGTTTTTTCTTTATTTTAACATCTGGTAAACTATTATCAGCTCAAGGAATTGGGTTCGGCTGCAAGGACGTTGAAACAAACCAAAACAAAATGTCAACAGGGTCATTTTGTTTCCTTTGTACCCTTCTTGGTTTTTATCTTTCCTAAGTTACTAATTGTTTTTTCTTCTAAAAAACATTCTAAACCCGCTCCAGTCTATAAAAAAACTGATTTTAAATATCTGATGTTAAAGATTATTGTATGTTACAATGAAGTCCGATCTACAGGTACCTTGTGTAAATTGCGCCTTTTCCATGATTCAATATAGCGGAATGGACTTTCTATAACGTCTGGTTTTCCATGCTTTAAACCTACATTTGTTCATTTTTGCATTATATCAAACGGCAGCAAACGAAAGTTGCAGTAGGCCTAAAACTTACTTTTTCATGAGATTGTTGTATGGGTGTTAAGCACAAACTGACAAAGCCGTTGTCCATTCCGTGATTTGTGCAGTATTTTATGTAAGTATTTCATCTGGCACATTGGCCACGATAGAATTGCATAAATTATCTTTGATAATTAGCTACTGCTACGGCATAGAATTACAGCCATTTGACACTGATTCTACCATGGCGTCACACTATTCCTCATTGTTGCCACGACCAATTTAGGGCATAAATTCATTGTTTAGGACATTCAACTGGAATCCTTTGGAAAGTTTTAACTATACAAGTCTTCACAGATCTCACCCAAAAACATTCCCACCCCTCAATAAGTCCCAAATTTTAATCACTTCTTCCTAAAACAATAACAAAACACACACTAATTTTAATCAAAATCCAATGATCAAATATTGAAATATCTTGATGACAAACAAACAGAGGCAAAAACAAAACCTCTGTCCAACTTCCTTGGCGGAGATAAAAACCAAAGAAAATTGTGCTTTTGTCTTCTCTTGCTTTTTTTTTTTTGCTTTTCCGTCAAACCTTATTTCACCCTTTCTTACCATTATACTATTTTACCCTATTCTTACTCCCATTTACCTTTCTTTTTCCACCCCCTTTTTCTTCAAATTTATAGAAACCATTGGTGCCATAGTATGCTATATTTCCCACCCCTGCAAGAATATGCCAAATACGTGAATACTGAAAAAAAGAAGGAAACAAAACAAAACAAAAAACTGTATTTGTACCTGGCACAAAGTCTTCTTTATTCCGTCTCACATAATCTTCAGTGATGAAATTTCTCTCGGCTTTTTTTCTGTCTACCACTTTTGCCATGTAATAACCAGCAACACTCCCAATTGCCCAGTTTGGTACATGAAGGAAAAAAAGCCTGTTTAAAGAAGAAAAAAAAAATCAATTTATTTAATCAGAATTCAAACTTACAGGAATATAGCCTTATCAGTCACAATTAACTTTCATCTAAAGAAAAGCAGGGTTCAAAAAGGTGAGTCATTGCACCAAGGTGGGTGGTTAAAATATGTACATTGATGCTCCCCTCAGTCACTTAGGTGACTGACACTTCTTGTGCAAATGACTTACCCAAAATCACTTATCTCTGTACAGAGACAATGGGTCTGCAGTAAACTGACTCACCCCAGAGTCACTCTGGTGACTGACAATTTGGTACAATGATGCACATGTGAGTCAGTTTCATACGGTATGTCAATGAACCACCTTTGACTCACATTGCCGGATAAAGTGAGGGGTGAGTCATACAACTGACTAGTGCATAACATCCAGATTGGAAAGTTTGTGGTGCACTAGTGAGATGCACACCTCACCCAGTACAGAAGGCAATACTTGCAAGGCAATACTTGCATACTCAGTAAGACAACGTAATGTTGAAAACCACTCAAACAACAAAAAACATAATCATGAAATGAAAACCCTTCTCAAAACTGACAAAAGTACTTACGAGCAATGATTTTGATTTCATGAGCATCTTGAAGATTTAAAGTATCTTTGAAACTATTGTAAGTTACAAATGAAATGATGAACATTTTGTACATAAAAAATCTAAATTACGGAAGAAATGACATTCTGATTACTTCGCAAATCCCTTACTTTGGGAAACGCGTACACAATTACTGTGCGTATCTGCCGAGTGCGCTGGCATTAAAAATGTTTGTCAGTAAATGCCCGCAGTTATTGATTTAATGTTATATGCACGTTGAATTCACTGCGCCCAGTCTGCATCCCGTGCACTAAGACACAAAGTTCCTCAGATGAAACTTACTTCTTTCTTTGGCGTGCGGCGGCGGGAAAAGTTAATGGCTGTTACTTGGCATACCGGCTTGGCAATAAAATAACTACCTTGGTGTAAACAAATTATTGCAGGATTTGTGGCATTGGCAAACAGGACACACAAGTTATTTACCTAAAATACCAATAATAATAATCGTAGTGCTTATATAGCGCTTTTAAACTGTCATAGACTTTATCAAAGCGCTTTACAATTATTACCCTGGTCACTGGGCCTTAACTCTCCTGAAAACTTTCTCACTCCCTGGGGAGTCACAAGCCCGTTTTATCAGCAGCCATATACAGGCGCCGGGCTCCAAACACATAGAACTGTCACTGCCCTCACAGGTACCCATTACAGCTGGGTGGACTGAAGCAATGAAGATAAAGTGTCTTGCTCAAGGACACAACAAACTGGCCTGGCCGGGAATCAAACCCAGTACCTTCCACACCAGAGCCCGACGCCTTAACCACTAGGCCACTGTGCTCCTCAATCTTACAGAATGTACTAGGTCTATAAAACTACATAACTTTGAAACAATCACACTTAAACTTAAAGACACTTTTACTCCTTCTAGATTAGATGAATGATGCAATGGCAGCCATTATGAAAGAGGTGACATAGAAAGGGTGCAATTCCTAAATAATTTGTCTTTGCTATATTAGTTTTGTGTATTTCTGTATCATTGATTTTCTATAAATTATAAATAGAATACTGTCAAGAACTAATGCATATTCATTAGTTGTACCTCTTAGCCAATCTCTCTCTCTAGGTGCCGAGTCTGGAACAAACATTGGCGATCATGGCCCTCCAGTCACTTCTTTTTTAGAGCTAAATGCATCACACTATTACTCTTATTCTGTGTCTGGAGCGTTATGATTATACTTGGGAAAATACAGCAGTGCTTTCCCCTTGCCTTCTGCCAGTTTGCATACAGTTTACACTGATAGCCTTTGACGAACCAACATCTTTTTGACGAACCAACATCTTCCTGCAAGGCAGTAGGTAATCTTGGATGGCCGTTGACTCATAAGGAATCCATCCGCCCTTTGACAGGTTTTATTTTTGGTCCTGCTGGGGATCCACTACCTTCCTCATCCAGCAAGCTAAATGGGGGAGCCGGTTTAGTCACCGACCACTCGACCCATGGACAGGTAGTACTGGATACATGGTTACCACTGGTAGCAGTTTAGGAATGACCTGACTGTATCTTTGGCATAGGTTTTACATGAAATGCACCTTGGACATCTATTGTTCAACATCTTTTAGACTAATTAGATGCATCCATCCAAGTCGCTGTTTGAAACTAAGTCAGTAGCAAAGGGTTTTATATAAAAATGCAACTTTTCAGTTTTCTTTATTAAGCTCACACACAAAATGTAAGTGAACATCTCAATATAGTAGCATTGCATATCAATTTATTTTGTATTACGTAATTTCTGTATTTTTTTCTCACGAGTAGTCAAAATTCATCTACACTTCTATGATAAGCCAATGCAGCAGTTTCAACGTTAAAAGGTATATAGCATTTTTTGACTGTGTATAGCAGCTATATAGGCTAGTAGCTGTAGCGCAGTCAAATGTTATCTGATTAGTGGTGCATAGAGGGGGGGAGGGGGGGGGAGGGGTTTACCCCCTCTACATGCCAGCACAGTAACATCAGGGCAGTTTCAAAAATCATCCCCCGTGCACTTTGCAAACTTTTCAATCTGGAGTGGAACTTGAAGGTGCACATTTTCAACTTCCAAAAATGATCTTCCACTCACTTTTACAAGCAGTCTGGAATAAAGAAAAACTTGGTGACTTTCATGTTGGCTTCACTCGCTATCACTAGCTTGCTTTTATTAAGTCCTAAGTGACACTGTATGCTAATAATATTTGCTATGCATTACTAGTTACTATTTCATGTAACATTAGGCCTTTATAAAATATACAATGTAGGCCTACGTTACGTGGCTTTATCTAATGCAGCCTAACGAGTAATGTTACGTTACGTCTCTTCTAGTCGTAAAATTATCCTATTTTGTACAGTTAAGTTAAAAGATTTCACCTGCAAGAGCCGGCTTTCTTCTAAATGTATTTGCAATACAAGCTGCAACGAAGCCCATACCTCCAACCACTACGGTATAATAGTTAAAAAGGGAAACATCTCCTGCTAATCGCTCTTTCCCTTCGTTCGCCATGTTTACCTATTTGATAGTGTAAGTAATAGTTGGCGCCCTTTCACTTTAAAGAAATATTCCTATAAATTTTTCATTTTCTGAATATTCTGTATACCGACTTAAAAAAAAAAAAAAAATGATTGAGATATATTATTTCATTATATTCTTTAATAAATTAAATTCCTATCAATTATTGCTGCTAATCGTGATAATTCCAGCTTTTCAAGTTCAAATTTCGGGAATTTTCTTTCATCTTTGGAAAAATGTTACAATTTCCAGGAATTTTCCATTATTTTCGGGAAATGTTCAAGTTTCTTCATTTTTAATTGAAAAATGTCATATCAATACTTTTTATTCCCATGTCCCACGGTCCGGCTAGACACCGATCTTAGTCAGGCAGACGGAAATTTCAGATGTAGCCCTAAACTGTCATCTGGTCATGAGGCTGTATAAATCAGATTATCTGAATCATGCCCGACTCAGTTGTCAGGTCTGCAGGTTGGATTGTTGGATATCAGAAGCATTTCCTACCAACTGCCCGACTCGGTATGATGTTGAAAATATTAAACTTGGGCACTTAAGTTGAAGTTCAACCCTGACTGCAGGCTCTTGCCCGCTGCATGTTTGAAGTGTTCAAAAAATCTGTCTGCAAGACTCTGTAATCAATCCATGATATGTAGAAGGAAGGCAAGAAGTTATATGACTTACTTACCTCAACCTTGGTAAGAAATGATCTTAGTCGGGTAAGGATGTGAAACTAAGTCGTACACAGTAGCATAGCTAGCCTCCCAAATGTTTGGAGGTTGTGGGAACCATAAATAATGACATTTTGATGTCAACGTCCAAAAAGTGAGGGACGGCAAGAGACCTTAATAACGTTATTTCTGAAAAATGGGGAAGAACTGACAGGTCGAAAATATTATTTATATTAGAGGTTTATGGGAATCTGCCAGAAACATCTGAATGTTATCTCCTCTCGGCTCGGAATGATTGCATGATGCTGATTCTTGGATCATGGGAAACAGGGACGTATATAAAATATTTACTCTGCTCCTGAGCCACAATGACCGTGGGCCATTTGGGGCATAAAAAAAATAAAAAAAAAAAAAAAACAATCTTCAGAGTTTCTGGGAGCTTTGCCATTGGACCCCTAAGGTTTCGCCCCATCCCATGAACCCCACAATTTGGCCCGAGTGTTTATTATTTTCCACGGAAAATTTCTCCTCTGTCAGTCTGCCTGTTAAAAATGGCAATGGTAGCAGAGAGCGTACATAGTTGAGTGTAGACGTATTTTCCACAACCAGATTTATTTATTGGATATTTTACCTCTTAACTGTGGATTCTTTTTACCCCACTTGGATATATATCATTGTTTTACGTTTCTGCAGATTATTCGTGCTTATTCATTGCCTGTCTATTTATTTTTGTTATCATTTGATGCAGTTTTAGTGTTTGTTATTTTTGCGTAACAGTTGTAGAACCCAATGTTATATAGCCTAACACACTATTTGTAGTTTTACCATTTCCACTTTTTTTATTCGGTGATCGGAACATTATTAATACTGTGACCTGAGTAAGTTTATTGTTTATTGTCATTCCATTCATATTCTTTTCTGTATTACAGTGTTTATTTGCTCTACCATTCTGTATTTCCTGTTTGTCAAGTATATTCATTCTTCTTGCCATCAATCATGTTCATTCTCACTCACAACCTCGTCTTCCCTGTACTGTTCTTGTTAACATACTCCCGAGTCTCTAACTCTCTAAACTTCTTGTATTCGTCGCAACCTCATTCATCCCAGGCATCAAATTTGCCTCTAAACGCCCCAGGAACTGGTTACCATGTTTTGTTTGGCTCTAGTGATTATTCAAATCACTCACTTGCAACTTATCTTTGTATCGATGGGCAATTACATTCGTACAAATCAAGTTGAAATTGACAAAATTCAACTCACGCAGGAGAAAATTACTCCTTTTACTCCTTACCCTTTCTGGTGATATTGAAAGCAATCCTGGACCCTCCCAAAATATCCTTGCAAACAATGCAACAAATCTGTTAAAAATAACCAGAAAGGTATTTGTTGTGATGATTGTGACTCGTGGGTTCATAGTAAGTGTGCAGGCATTAGTAATGCAGCTTACAATACTCTTGCATCATCATCTGATGATTGGTTTTGTTTGGAATGTTTGGCACCTTGTGGCCTGTGTGGACTCCAGTGTAGGAGATCCGAAAAAGCAGTACAGTGTGACAATTGTGATCTATGGATCCACACTAAGTGCTGTAGCATTGACGACTCAAAATACAGCGATCTCATGCATTCTAGCTGTACCTGGGTGTGTGACACTTGTGACTTCATGAACTTCTCTGATTCTTTCTTCTCAACTAACAATTCTATCAACTGTACTAACTCATATGAGCCACTTCAAAATTATTCTTCTGGCCTTGACTCGGGATCCAACCACCATCCCGATGTCAAATTGAAAACAAATCCCAAAGGGAAAAAAGGAAGGTTCTAAAACTTCTTGTTATCAACTTTCAGAGTGTTCGAAACAAGACGGCCTCCGTGGAAAGTCTTATCAAAGAAAAAGACCCAGATGTCATTATTGGCACTGAAACCTGGCTTAATTCGGAAATTACCAGCGCTGAAATTTTCCCGGACAACTATACAGTTGTTCGCAAAGATAGAAATTCAAATACTTATGGTGATGTACTACAGGCAATAAAAAATGACCTGGTTTTCACTGAGCTCACTAAATTAGACTCTGACTGTGAAATTATCTGGACCAAATTCCAATTTCCTAAGGAAAGAGCATGTATATAGGAACATTTTACAGACCCAGTCACAATGATCTCACTAGCCTACTTGAGTTGAAAAATCCCTCCAAAAGCTTGGTAAAAATGCTGACAAAAACAATGTTATTCTTGCTGGTGATTTCAACCAACCTAATATTGACTGGAGTCAAAACATTATTTCAGGAACTAACGCTTCCTCCGAAGCAGCCAAAATTCTTCTTGAAGTGACCAATTCATTCAATCTCACTCAAATGGTGCAGTCACCCACCAGAGATAACAACATCCTTGATCTTGTTTTTACTAACAATTCACCAGCTGTTACCTCAGCTAATGTCATTCCCAGTATAAGTGACCATGATATTGTTGAATTGACCTAAATATCTCCCCTCCTCGTAAAAAGTTACCTAAACGTAAAATCTATTTAAAGAAAAAAGCTAACATAAAACGAATAAAAGAAGACCTGACCAAATTTAAACTGCAATATTATACTCAATTTAATTCCTCCATTGATGTTGATGAAAAATGGAATTTCTTTGAACAAGAAATTAAATTGATTATTGATAAAACACGCCTCACAAATTCACCTCAACTAAACTAAATCTGCCCTGGTTTACCCGTATCCAACGCCGTCTCTGCAGGAAAAAACATAAACTGTTTAAAAAGCTAAGACTAATCAACAAGCCAATGACTGGACTACCTATAAAAGCTTTAGAAAGGCTGTCCATAAAAACCTCAAAGAAGCTAGAAACACCTTCATCTGTGATAAACTTAAAAACTCACTTAACGAAAACCCAAAGGCATTTTGGTCCTATATCAAAAGATTAAGAAGTAACTCTGTAGGTGTGTCTGATCTACTAAATAACGGTAAACTCTGCAGTGACAGTAAAACTAAAGCTAACATTCTAAATGACCAGTTTTTCA
Source organism: Chiridota heheva (assembly GCA_020152595.1). Lineage (NCBI taxonomy): Eukaryota > Metazoa > Echinodermata > Holothuroidea > Apodida > Chiridotidae > Chiridota > Chiridota heheva. The sequence goes on from JAIGNY010001878.1 coordinate 670,083, forward strand.
GTGTTTTCACAGTAGAAAACACCTCCCAAATTCCTGTAACTAAACCACTTACCAACAGCAAAATAAACCAACTTATAATTACCCCAGAAGGTGTCAAAAAGCAACTGCATAACCTAGACCCCAACAAAGCCTCAGGTCCTGACCAAATACCACCATGGTTTCTAAAAGCACATGCTGATGACCTCTATGAAATTCTAACTGATCTCTTTCAAACCTCTGTCGATAATGGTACTATCCCTAACAAGTGGAAAGAAGCAAACATATGTAGTGTTTTTAAAAAGGTGATAAACAAAACCCAGCTAATTATACACCTATTTCCCTCACCTGCGTTTGTAGTAAAATCCTTGAGCATATAATCCACTCACATGTGATGAAATTCCTTGATGAGCATAATATCTTAACTGATTTACAACATGGCTTCCGTGCAAAAAAGATCGACTGAAACACAACTCCTCTTAACAATAAATGATATCTCTAAACAAATTGACGAAAACAGTAACGTCTCTATGGCTATTCTTGACTTCTCAAAAGCCTTTGATAAAGTCCCCCACCAGCGCCTGTTATCCAAACTTTCTGCCTATGGCATTGATGGAAATCTTCTGGCCTGGTTTGCATCATTCCTCAACAACCGCATCCAGCGTGTTGTTTGCGATGGTGAAATCTCTGATTCTAAACAGGTTTTATCCGGTGTACCACAAGGTACTGTCTTGGGTCCATTACTTTTCCTCTTATATATAAATGACATCCCTGATAATATAAACAGCACAGTCAGACTGTTTGCTGATGACTGCCTTGTGTACAGAACAATTGATAACCCCTCTGACCAACAAATCCTCCAAGATGATCTTAACAAACTTGAACAATGGCAAAACAAATGGCAAATGAATTTCAACCCCTCCAAATGCTACATCTTGTCAATTTCCTCTAAGAAATGCTTTAAATCACCTGTTTATACCTTATGCAACCAGCCACTAAAACATGTCAACTCCCACCCATACCTAGGTGTTGAAATTGATAATAAACTTAGATGGGATAAACATATACATAACATAACCAAGAAAGCTAACTCTATACTTGGCCTTTTAAAACGTAACCTCTCAAACTGTCCCACCGACGTTAAATCCACTGCTTATAAAGCTCTAGTCAGGCCAGTACTTGAGTACGCATCTGCAGTCTGGGACCCCGTCACCAGTGCGATGTGGATAAACTTGAATCTATTCAAAGGAGAGCAGCCAGGTTCTGTATGGCAGACTACTCTTATAAATCTAGTGTAAAAAACATGCTTTATAAATTAGATTGGCCCTGCTTAAAACAAGACGATACAACACCCGGCTGCATATGCTATATAAAATCAATAACAATCTTGTCGCCATCAATAAAGATGAACTTATCCCCACCGTTAGAGCTAATACAAGAAATAATCATGACCTTAATTTCCAGGTTCCCTATGCTAAAAAGAATGTATATAAACACTCTTTCTTCCCTCACACACTAAAGGATTGGAATGCTTTACCGTCAGACATTGTTCATGCACTAAGTCTCAACTGTTTCAAAGCTAAACTCACTAACACCTGTATTGCTAACTAGTTTTTTTTTATATTATTTTTTACTCATACTTTTTACGCTCGGTTGGCGTTCATGTCCTCTTGAAGGATTTTTGCCGACTTAACCGTTTCAGATTCAGATTCAGATTCAGAACCCAAATGATTATCTAGTAGATTTTAACTTTAGATTTTAACATTTTCTTCTCACGGCAAGAAAATTAACGAATACGCTTGTCTAAACATCACTTAAACTGAACGGCACCGCCTTTTTAAACACGACTTATATTCGTGTTTCCGTGACCATGTTTCCCATGCAACTTAACCGCCTCGCTTCGTAAACTCCATATTTAACGTATTTTACAGCTGTACAGCGTGAACATGTAATTTAATGCAACTGAAATGCCCCATTCATGGCGACGTAAACGCTGTGTCTAGGTGACGTAAACTCCATGTTTGGCGTGTTTACAACGTTAAAATGTAATTTACTGCGACTTAAATGCCCTAAACTTGGTGATGTAAACGCCGTTTCTCGGGTAACGTAAACCCCATGTTTAACGTGTTAACAATTTAAAAATGGAATTTAATGCAACTTAAATGGCCCATTCCTGGCGGCGTAGACGCCGTACTCCAGGTGGCGTAATCTCCATGTTTAATGTGTTTACAATGTACAAACAGAATTTAATTAGAGCTGAAATGTCTCAATCCTGACGACGTAAACGCCATGGTCCAGGTGACGTAATCTCCATCTTTAACATGTTTACAGCATGAGGAGGTTTACAGCATGAGGTGTTTACAGCATGGTGGACAAGAAACAAGGATTTTCCGGTGGACAAGAAACAAGGATTTTTCGTTGAGTATAACACCGGAAAAGCGGTGCTTCATTGAACGGAAATTCTTTGTTCAAAGTGACGTAAACTCAATGTTTTATTTGTTTAGGACGTAAGATTGTAAACTTGGAAAACCAGACACTGGCATATTTCACGCTCAAGTTGACGGAAACTCCTTGTTCTCTGCATTGGAAACTCGATTCAGACGCCATGGTCGGAAACCTGTTTCTTTGGTCGGAAATGCAGCATAAATGGTCTAAACTGGTAATTGTAGGAACTTAAACCTCATGAACTAAATTCCACAAGCCTAACTATATATTTACTGCTATTAAATAAAACAATATAAAAACTGTCTGTCATATTTGGGTAGCTTTTATTATACATTCAACATTAAGTAAAAACATAAACGTAGGCAATAAATTATGGGACGGCATTATGACGAGCTTTCTGGCTGTTACTCTAATACAAACAGCTTTCCGCCATTGATGTTATAGAAAACTAAGAAAATTAAAAATCTTGACTTAAACTTGACACAAAATGTGTGAATTTTTCAAATATTTATTGACCTGTTTTGCCTCGGAGCCCCAAATGTTTTATGTTATAAATCTCAGGTAAATAACTGACTACGTGTGTATAAAATTTGGTCGTATAAATTTTGTAGCCCTCCACACCACTAGGGTCAAAAAGCTTCACTGCTCTAATATGTCGGTAAAGTGCCCTTTTAACTTTCAAGTCTTCTTTCTGATTGGTCAGCTTTGCAGTTTTACCTATCTATCTGTCTAGGTTGATATTGAGACTTAAAAGACTGGTTGAGAGAGAAAAAATGCATGAGGCCAGTTGATTAAGATTCTTAAACACAAAGCATATAAAAAGGCTTTATAAAACTTTAACTTCAAATTAAGTTAATTTTTCTTCAACTTAGAAGATCACTTGAAAAATTATTGTTCCCACGGGTTATGCATTCATAAATCAATTACAACTATCATAAACAGATAAATAAACATATTTTCTGCAATTACTAACTAACTTACTAAATGCTTCCCTATCCATATTTTGATGACTGTAGGAAGTTATTCTTAACTTTTGAGGTTTAATTTTATAATTTTTTGCCATCCTCAAACCAAATTGCATTCGTATATTTTTCTTATGCCTACTTCAAGAATTTTAAATAACTTTATATTTTTAGAATTCTGTATCAAAATTTAACTTTCAAAAGAATAGAAAACGGATGATTTGTCAATTTTTTTATTGTAATATTTTGAGCGATGACGAAAATGATGACATTCAACTCTAACAAAAGATTCAATACCTTTTAGAAAGAGACGTTTCTAGAATTGATGAGGGCAGAAACAAGAATATTGTGAGGATAAGATCAAAATAATTTTGTTTCTAAAGTATTTAACCGAAAAGTCAAAAAGAAATTAGAGTATGCAGGTATGTACGGGTATTAAGTCATGCTGTCGAATTTTCTATTTAACATTAGAAATTTCATATAACGCCAATAATTGGGGTTAACGCCTTGGGCCTCTTAACCCTCATGATGACGTAATACAGATGTTCCAAGCTGTTACCGAGACACAGGCTGGGAGTATGATCGAATTTAATTACTCAATAAGATTCCACAGTGGACAAAAAATGACTGAAAACTTTTCACCTTTGCAACTTTACATACTTAATTTCTAATTTGAAAAAAAGGACAATTCACACACTGATAAAAATCGAGATCACAATCGATCACAAACTGATAAATGATCAAATTTATGAAGCATCGCTGGTAGCGCTATAATCCTCAAACTTTGATGAACCATATCGGGAACATTAATTCCAAAATTTGAAGACTGTTTAACTATCTAACCAAACTTTAAAAGTGTGTCTCAAATACTATATCCATGTCTCAGTCATATATCAGTAAACGTTCACAGACCTTTTTCATGGTAATGGTACATGTGATCAATATGTGTAGCACTTTGAAGAACTAGCCGAATTGATAGAATGTTATTTCATAGAAATGCCAACAACCATTTACGTCCCCTCTCTAACACCACATTTGTCAAATAAAAGTAATACTTGGCTTTTTCTTATAGTTTTCAATTTGGCTGACTGCGTGAAGATCGCGAATTATTTTCAACCTCCATGTGTGATCGTAACCCGACATGCCCGATAACTGAATTGGCAGCAGCTTGGCGATCGATCTTGCTCTTCTTTTGCTCACATTCCACCCGATAAAGCCATTGTTTTCTGTCGATGATTTTCTGAAATGCAAAAAAAAATACGAATTAAATAATAGTAATTAGGTAATGAATTTGATGAAAATTAGATGTGAACACACGTGAGCAGGGGCGTAACTTAAGTTAAGTAGGGTGCGACCCCTGGAATGTTTCGTCGGGCACCAACATGATACTGAAGAGGTATGTCCTTAATGTTTTTGTCACAGTTAACAAAAAGACAAAATACTTCTGAAAATGCTTTTGAAAACACCATGGTTAATTTATGTTATTTTCACGCGAGCACTGCTCTTAATCGGGCAGAGATGCAGGGATGGCGGATGATGTTTGAGTCTGAGGGTACAGGATAGTAGTAAGAGGCGACTATACAGGTAGTGACCTTGGTCACTACCTGTATAGCGGCCCCTGAGATTTTCCAGCCAATCACTACCTGTATAGCGGCCCCTGAGATTTTCTAGCCAATCACTACCTGTATAGCGGCCCCTGAGATTTTCCAGCCAATCACTACCTGTATAGCGGCCCCTGAGATTTTCCAGCCGATCACTACCTGTATAGCGGCCCCTGAGATTTTTCATCTGGGTCATCAGATTGCCATCACAAGATATTCTCGACGATGGACTCGGCTCCTGATTGGTCACTACCTGTATAGCGACCCCTGATATTTTTTCAATCACTACCTGTATAGCGGCCCCTGAGATTTCCCCAATCACTACCTGTATAGCGGCCCCTGAGATTTTCCCTCTTGGTCATCGGATTGGTCACTACCTGTATAGCGGCCCCTGACAAGGTCACTACCTGTATAGCGGCCCCTGAGATTTTCCCTCTGGGTCATCGGATTGGTCAGAATCTGTATAGCGGCCCCTGAGATTTTCCAGCCAATCACTACCTGTATAGCGGCCCTGACAAGGTTACTACCTGTATAGCGGCCCCTGAGATTTTCCAGCCAATCACTACCTGCATAGCGGCCCCTGAGATTTTTCCTCTGGGTCATCGGATTGCGTCACAAGATATTCTCGACTGTTCCGTAGAATCCTAAGCTAACTTCGGATTGGCCACTACCTGTATAGCGGCCTCCTGAGATTTTTCCTCTGGGTTATCGGATTGCGTAACAAGATAGTCTCGATTGTTCCGCAAAGTCCTTTTAACGAGGTGTACAGTTCATTTGCAATGCTAACTTCTGATTGGTCAAAAAAATGGCATAATTCTATTACGCATGTAATAGGCCAATACCTTGTTCCGCAGAGTCCTTTTAGCGAAGTGTATAGGTTTTTCTGACTGGGTGTGTCAAGTGGGGGTATCATGGTACTCATAGTCGCCCTTTTCAAAACAATACACCCTGATAATCTGCTGATTAGAAGCTTAGATTTGTCAAAGAGTTTAAACTGTAAACAAATATAGATAATCGCCATGTCACGATTATCGATAATATCGGGATAATATCATCACAATTTACCGAATTACGTCATTCGAGAAGACATTGTACTTGACAATCGAGAAACAGGAAACTTGTCATGTTTGAGACCAGGAGCCTACTATTTGGGAATAATATCTCCATGTTGAGACCACCTTTTTTAAAATAGGTAAGATTTGAGCGGCGATGTTTTTTAAACGGTGTGATTTGTGCGGCGATATTTTTTGAACGGTGTGATTTGAGCATACGTTTTTTAAAAACGTGTACGATTTGAGAACGAAATTTCATTTTCAAATCCCATTGACTTTGCACAGGGAGCAAAATTTGAGCGACAATATTTTGAAAACGTGAATAATTTGAGCAGACATTTTTTTCTGACACTCCTCAATTTAGAAACAATTTTTCTAAAACTTATTATTAAAGAAACAATTTTCTGAAACACTGTCATTTGAGGCAGTTATTTTGCTCAACTGCTTTTCATTTGAGAGGACTAAGCTGGTGTCTAACGGGGAATGACAGGACAGAACTGCACTTTATTGCAAAATACGGGGGTCTACGGGGTCCTAATCGTGGAAATACTCGGACAAAACTACGTTTTTAACGGGGGAAATGGCGTCAACGGGGGAATGACAGGACAGAACTGCGCTTTGATGTGAAATATGGGTCTACGGGGGCTTATTCGTGGGAAACCGTTTCTTTATTGTCAAGTACAATGTCTTCTCGAATGACGTGACTCGGTAAATTGTGACGATATTATCCTGATATTATCGATAATCGTGACATGGCGATTTATCTATATTATTTTTACAGTTTTAACTCTTTGACAAATCTAAGCTTTTAATCAACAGATATTGAGGGCGGAAGGAGAGAAAAGAGCTACCATGGCTTGCCTCGTACGGTATCCTGCGTTGATTGGGGCAGGTACTTTTACCCTACAATCACCTAATACACCCAGTCAGGAAAAGCTATACAACTTGTTAAAAGGACTTTATGGAAACAAGGTATTGGCCCATTACATGCGTAATAGAATTATGTCATTTTGTTGATCAACCAGAAGTTAGCATTGCAAATGAAGTGTACACCTCGTTAAAAGAACTATGCGGAACAATCGAGACTATTTTGTGACTGCAATCCAAAGACCCAGAGGGAAAATCTCAGGGGCCGCCATACAGGTAGTGATTGGGAAAATCTCAGGGGCTGCTATAATAATAATAATAATAATTATAACAATAAAGAACATTTGCTATTGCGCTTATACCAGAGGATACAAAGCGCATTACAACAATAACATATACAAATTAACAAAGAAATACAGTCAACAGAATATGATGTGTTATGAGCAAACGATTGTTCAGGCAGAGTTTGAAAATAAGTATGTCTTTAGATTCTTTCTAAAAGACAGAGAAGATGCACAGTTCTTCAAGTTCATTAGAAGAGCATTCCAGAATTTTGAAGCTGATGCCAAAAAAGTCTAGTCGCCAGCAAGTTTCCTGGTCCTAGGACGATTTAGTGTAATAGCAGCAGCTGAGCGAGTGGGACGCGTTGGAACGTGGACATCTATACAGTCTGAGATATAGCTAGGGGAAACATTGTTGAGTGATTTGAAGACAAGTAAAAGTACTTTAAACATGATTCTTTTATTAACAGGAAGCCGATGAAGTTCTTCGAGAAGAGGCGCGAAGTGCGTACGTGGAGGGAGAGCATAGACGAGTCTAGCAGCCTTATTTTGTAAGCGCTGAAGCTTATCAAGATCTTTCTTGTTTAGTCCGCTGTACAAAGAGTTACAATAATCAAGGCGTGAGGAAATCAAGGCTCTCACAGCACTGTGACAAGTGTCAACATCAATGCATCGTCGAATACGCCATAAATTACGAATGTGAAAATTGACACTTGAACTAAGTTTGGATATTTGATTGGTCATTTTAAAGGACGAGTCAAAGTAGAAACCGAGGTTGCGGACACTATTTGACTGTTTTATTGATGCATTTCCAACAGTCAGTGTGATGTTTTGAACTAGATGCAGTGAAAGATGTTGTGGTGATGCAGAGATGAAAAATTTAGTTTTGTCTTCATTAAGTTTAAGTTTATTAGCAGTAATCCATGATTGAACACCAAAAACACAATTTGTGAGTCTGGTCAGTGTATGCTGTATATCAACGATATCAGTAGGGTCAAAGTTGAGAAATATTTGAATGTCATCGGTATACATGTAGTATTTGACACCGTACTTCCTAAGAATATCACCAAGTGGTGTGGTATAGAGTGTGAACATCAAAGGGCCAATAAGCGAACCCTGTGGTAATCCGAAAGAAATGTGGTTAATATTTGATAGTGCATCAGCTAAGCGAACACGGTTGGTCCTTTCGCGTAGATAAGACTTAGCCCACTCAAGAGCAGTTCCTGTGATTCCAAACCTTTTTTCTAGGCGATCGCAAAGAATAACATGATCAACCGTGTCGAAAGCTGCTGATAAGTCAAGCAGCAGCAATATAACTCCTTTTTGATCATCAATAACTTTCAGGATTTCATCTTGCACTTTGATAAGGGCCGTTTCTGTTGAGTGATTAGATTTGTATGCAGACTGCAGAGGTTCAGCTAATCCATCTTCATTGATATGATCATATTATTAAGCAGCCATGACCTTTTCAATTATCTTGGATTTAAATTGTAGGTTTGAGACAGGCCGGTAGTTCTTTAAATTATTCTTGTCAAGAGTGGATTTCTTCAAAATTGGGGTGACCACAGCTTCTTTTAGTGAATCAGAAAATTCACCTGTGGAGAGGGAGAGATTAACAATGTTAGTCAGCTTAGGTAACAGAATATCAAGATGTTATTTCAAAAACCAAGTAGGGAGTTGATCCAGGGAGCACGATTTTGAAGGAGAACGACGTGTAATTGCAGCCAGATCAACAGTAGAAATTGGTTTGAAAGATTCAAACATGTGTAAAGTTTGTATACTTTCAGCACGATGATTATTTGTCACAGATGATTGTTGATCAATGAGTTCCATAATCTTGTTTACTTTGTCGCTGAAGAATCCAGAAAAATCATTTGCTAGGTTCTATGGGGAGTCATGAACTGGTAGTCAGGTAGTGGGCGATCTTTGTTATTCAGGAGAGTTGTGATAGTTTTAAAAGCGTCCTTAGTAGTGCAATCAGAGAGCATATCAGTGTAGAACGTAGTCTTTGCTTTTACAACACAGTCTTTGACATTTTGTTTGGCGGATTTGAGGTCATCAAACAAGATATCAGTTTTGTGTTTCTGGTATTTCTTCACAGCGGTTACGTTCGCGACGAGCAAAAACAATCTCTGAGTTATACCATTTAGGTTGACGTTTTGATTGGAACGACTTAGTTTGTAATGGGGCATGTGTATCAAGAATATCATGGATGACTGAATCAAAATCAGATATTGCATCATTAACATTTAGATCTGTGTCCATGTGATTTATTTCACTATTCTCAATAGAGGTGAATTTACTGCATAGATCACAGGCGAAAGCAATGCAGTCGATATCCTGATATTTCCTGAAAGTAAATGTTTTGCGAATGGTACAAGGTTTAGGTATGTTCAAAGTGCAGCAAATTACATGGTGATCCGATTCAAGGTTTCTATGGATAGTCACGAGTGTGAGTAGCTTCAGAAATATGTTGAGCCAGATCCACGGCAGTGAGAGTGGGTAAGACATGGCCGACATCAGATTTGTTGGGCTGATCAAAGTGAACATTAAGATTACCAAGTAACACAAGATGTCCGGGTAGTAAGTTAACAGCATCAATGAAGTCATCAAATTCTGATAAGAAGCCAGATATGGTAAACCCATTACGAGGTGATGGTGGTGGTCTGTATATCACAATGAACTGAAGAGTGCGTGATGTATTTGAAATCAAAGCATATTCAAAACTTGAAGTAGCAGGTAGAGAAGAGGTGACATGTTTCATTTTCAGTTCATTCTTATATAACTATAATGATCAGTCTCAGACACTCTTGGGACATTAATAAAGGCATACCCAGGTGGAGTCAATTCACCGATTACAACGACATCATCAGGGTGGAGCCATGTCTCTGTGAGAAACATAATGTCAACATCATGTTCAAGTACATAATCAAGACAGTAGTGGGACTTATTGCAAATAGAATGAGAGTTCCAGTGACGCATATTCAACTGATTAAATGCATTTGGAATTGTTAGGGGTATTGTAGGTGCAGCTGCAGGTGAAGCAGCAGCTACAGTTAAAGCTTGGATGAATTTGTTCTTGTTTCTGGTTCGTCGCTTACTCCCCTTAGAACCTCTTTTGGTAGGCTTACGCTTATGTGAAAGAATATATGTATTTAGTATTTCATGCACACCATCAGGTAGCAATGAACTCGAGTGTCGAAGATTGAGAGAGAGAGAGTTGAACACACAATTACAATGACGGGGTCGTCGCCTGCGTATTCGGTTATGATAGTACAAATGCTATCAGGAAACGCTTAATACGACCCGGACGAGAACACAGGTACGACGTACGGACAGACATAACACCGACAACCAAGTCAATGTCAACGGCCTTTGATAACCAGTTGTGGTGCACTGGCGTGTCTACCCACCCCAGGCTCGAACCCGGGGCCTCGTGGTCATAAGACAGCTTTTCAGTTGGGTGATTGTTACAAAGCACAGCTCCAATGAGGAGAAGAAATAAATAGACACTTCTCATTGTGTGATCAGATGTATTGTTGTAGTTTCAGAGACAAGTGGCTGAAAACCAGTGATGCACGGCAGACATATATCAAGTGGGGATTATAGTTAATTACAGTTAATTGTATATATACACAAGTTCAATGTACTGTAGCCTATCCATGTATTGTAGCATACAGTATCTATGTAACTGTACTGTAGGATATCCAATAAAGGAACATTCACCAATGATAACAATATATATCCAGAAACAAATCCAAAAATACAAATTGAAACACTATATAAATCGACATGATGGTTTCTTTTTACTATATACAGCAGCAGTTAAAAGTTGAACATACACATATATCTCTAAACGGTACAATAATAACAAACAGGACGAGACACTCAGAGAGGCTGCCTGCAGGTATCAGGAGCACTACTAAAACTATACAGGTAGTGATTGGCTGGAAAATCTCAGGGGCCGCTATACAGGTAGGGATAGGCTGGAAAATCTCAGGGGCCGCTATACAGGTAGTGATTGGCTGGAAAATCTTAGGGGCCGCTATACAGGTAGTGACCTTGTTAGAGGCCGCTAGGTAGTGACCAAGATCACTACCTGTATAGTCGCCTCTTACTGCTCAGGATCTGAGGGGTATTTTCCAACTGTTGTAATTTAAAACTTCAAAAAGGCAAGGTATTTTGGTCCAAACTTCGGTAAAATATTACATTTAAGCTGATATAAAAGCCGATCTACAAAAATTGGTAAATTTATAGATTATATTTCATTCGGATGGATTAAGATATCTACCTACTGTGGTGTAGCGGTTATCATACATGTCTACAGACCACGAAACCCTGGGTTCAAGCCTGGGTCGTTGCGTTTGATAGCATTGTTACTATCATAACGCCAGTCATTGTAATTGTGTGTTACGTAGTCGAAGATTAAGATTGACAACATGATTAGATTGGTTATCATGAATCGGGCCGTGGACTTGAAATTATTGCCATCATTTTCTTGAATAAATGAAATTTGTATATCGATGATAGACCAGTTTCTGTCCGTACGTCGTTCCTGTAGCGGTTTCTCGTCACGGGTCGTAGGTTTAACGCCGTTTGTTATAGACATTGATTGATTACTATCATATTAACGTTTGATAGCATTGAATATACGCAGGCGACGACCCCGTCATTGTAATTGTGTGTTCACTCGTCCTCGTAGTCGAAGATTAAGATTGATAGATCATGATTAGATTAGTCAATTGCATTAGTCATGAATCGGAATATATTTCATGTCTAAACTAATGTGAAAAGCAAATAAGAGGCCCTTGAAATTATTCAGGAGGCCATCATTTTCTTGGTGAGAATAAATGAAATTTGGTATATCAGTATGAATTAGACCAGTTTGCCGAGACTCACACCCAGTCTTCACTGTCAATGGACAGGTGGAAAGGGTTCCCATTTTATGTTTTTTTCAGAACCGAAATTAAAGACGCTCTACGAGTGAAATTTGGGGTATTTTGCTGATGTTTGTTCTTTCTTCAATCTGCCAATACTGAATGGCATAGGGGCACCTTGTATACTTTACCAAAACGATGGAAGAGGGCATGTCAATTTATGTCATGACAATGGCCCGGCGGACTGCCGGATTCAAATAGTGAGTTCTGCCAAGGGCGTAGCCAGGATAAAATGTCAAGGAAGGAGAGAGAAGGAAGGGGGGGGGGGAGGGGAAGCCAAACCAAACCAGGGATGATATGACAACGTGTTTTGTCAGCAGTTATGACACGATTAAATGGAACATATTGGGATGAGGGGGCATGGTCTTAAAAGCGGGAAGCAGAGAGAAAGGTCCTCCCTGAAAGGTTTTCTCTAGACTTAGGAAATTAGGTAATTATCATCAACAAATTTTTAGATAAAATTGGTAAAATCATTCGAAATTTTAGTAAAATTTGGCCGATAATTCATGATAATTTACCAAAAATCGAAAAAAAATTGTGCCAAAAATGAAGGCAATTTTCCGAAAATTGAAGATAGCACGAGAATGAAAAAAAAATCCTGAAAATTGAAAGAGATATCCCAACCATTGAAGAAAATTTTCTAACAATTTAAGAAAATCGACCATTAATCGAAGAAAATTGAAGACAATTTACCAAAAATCGAAAAAAAACTGCCCAAAAATGAAAGAAATTTTCTAAGCATTGGAGGAAATTTACCAAAAATTGAAGATGAAGAAAATTTACCAAAAAGTCTAAGAAACGACTTCCCCAAAATAAAGGAAATTGTCCTATAGTTGAAGAAAACTGTCCGACAATTAAGAATGAAGGAAATTGCCCAAAATTGAAAGACATTTCTCAAAAATTACTGAAATGTACTGACAATTTTTCGTAAATCAAAAAAGAGATATCCCATACATTGAACTGTTGAAGGAAATTTCCCTTAAAATGGAAGAAAATTAACCTAAAATTGAGGAAATTTCTTCATATATATATATATATATATATATATATATATATATATATATATATATATATATATATATATATATATATATATATATATATATATATATATATATATATATATATATATATATATATATATATATATATATATATATATATATATATATATATATATATATATATATATATATATATATATATATATATATATTTATATATATATATAAATGTAGCCCCTCTAACTCCACATTGTCAGGATGGAGGCTAGGGTGGGGAGCTACATGGGATATTTCACTTAATAACAAAAACAGCAAACACCAATTAAATTCAACACTTTAAATCATGTTTTAACTCAAAATCTCCAAATCACAAGCAGATGCAACTTTACTTAACAGAATTAAAAAACCAAGTTAACATTACTGTATCATAAAACCAAGTGAAAAACATTAACAAAGGGAGAAAGTGAGGAATTGGCTGGTCAGTGAAGGATGGGTCAACCACAAGTATGTTTCTTCGAATAGTGAGTAAGCACATTGTAAGAGGTATCATTATGATCCATATAAGGAATAAAATAGGTGAATGAGGAGATAATTTGCATGAATGAATAAGTATATCACTAGGAGGAGTAATCACTGAATATTAATGCTGCTAGGATATAAGCTGGTAAATAACGGTATGGTTAAAGAGACATAAGGAGAAAAGATAAAGATGGGTCGTGAGGGGGAAAATATCTCTTACAACTCTCCCCGCCGAATATTGTCACATCCTCGGGACAATGGTGTATAGCAAAAAAAACTAATAATAATACAGATACACGAATACGTTAGTTACAAATCGTAAAAACGCTATACTACTAACCAAATATAGAATATAATCATCATAGACGGATGTCAAATAAGCAAGAATGATATACTTAGTATAGAATCAGGAAACAAAGCAAAGGTGAAACACATATAACAAAGATGATAAACGCATCAAATCAAGAAAACCACTGCTTCTCAATGCAGCTATCAAAATGATCAAAAGGAAAATAATAACAATTCAACAAATGAAGATCACTTAAATTTTTCCACTGCTAATTACCATGGAGACCCTAAAAAGGATAAACAAGGAATAAATTCTTGTAGCATGAAAATGCAGCGTGTACAGGGAAAAAAAAATCTTCTTCTAGCAGGATAACAATACAACAGAAGGTACAAATATATACAAGGAGTTTCATAAATGGCATTTCATTTTCAACCATAAAATAACTATTTTGGATCCACATAATTACACTTTCATATATTCAAAACTCGAAAGTTTTAACTGAAAATCACCTGACTATATATAATATAGCTATGACTAAAAGTAGACTAGTGAAGTTCAAGTTAAATTAATCAAACAAGTGTACTTATCAAGTTCAAATTAGTTTAATAACATACAGGACAATGAAAAGAAGAAAATAAACTGATTTCATCACTGAATAAATGATCTGAACCAATCACTCCAGTTGTTTTTGGTCTGAACTATAGCATTAATCTGATTAACCTGACTTTTTCTGCATAATAATGAAACTATCGTCACTTGCTGAATGCCTATCTAGTGCACCCTTATCTAAGAAGGAAGTCAAGCTTGTTAAAGCTTGCAACAACTAAGTATAAGCATTAAAGCAGAAAACTTTTGCAAAATAACAATAGTTCACAAAATGAAGCCATTTGTAACCTCTATACTTATAGCAGAGACTCATCAGTCACCAGCCATTCCGAAATGCAATGAACTCAATGAAAAACACACACACACACCAATAATGCAAAAGCTACCCAAAACTATACCTGCATGTTTGATCTAAGACAACTACTGTTAATTCCATCATACTTCTTTAAAAAAAAATGGTAATGCATGCATTGGATTTACTCACAAGACAAGCTTGTCGACGACTATGCCGAACCAACCAAACCTGGTTGTCCATGGAACCTTGTTCCCCATTCGGACCCTAATCGTGAGGAGACTCATCCAAACATCACAACCAATTTAAATCAAAGAAATTCAGACTACAACCACAGCAGCCGCAACACTTCACATCACCATTCACCAACAGCACATACGTATAAAAACAGTGTGTAATCAATTCAGTCTACTCATCTAATCAAATTCAATTAGAGAACACAAACATCAGAATATTAATTTCTGCTATGACAAAACGAAATAAAAACTTGAATAACATGCAACATTTAAAAAAAAGATAATTATGGAATTCCTGGATTTTCAGTCCATTTCACCAATAACAACAAAAATCTACATTTTATAAAGCATCTGACTTTTCTTGTCAATTTTCTGCAACTTGTGTATTTCAAACCATTTCTAACCCAAATTTAGCAATTAAACAATTACAACAAAACAAATTCTTTCAAGCCACAAATTCATCTGTTCATGCATGAATTATATGCTGGAACAATATCACAACACGAACGACACAGGCCTTAAGGCACGGAAGAACCCCACCCTGGGCCTCTCCTTACCCCGGGCCTCTCCCCAAAGAAAAAAAGATAACCTAGAGGCACAATCACACTGCATGAATACCAAAGAAATTATGATACCCAACATAGTAACAATTGGTACATACAGTGCTCTAGGATAATGGTTCGCTGACCACATGACACACACGCACATACAAGCAGATCATAAAGAGAAAATGTAACTTACAAATGTTTCAGGTTGAAAAGTTAAAACAAGATAAGCAATACCCATAACGAGAAGGCACAAAATTTACAAAATGTCACATTAAGTTCATACATATATATATAAATTCACTGCGTCAGTCCGTCAACCTCAAGATCGGCATTCTTTCTGGGCTTTAAAGTGCAAGGGCACACAGTCCGGGCAGCATCATACGTCTCCGTTGGCGGACATCAGAGCTAGGCACCGGTGGAAACTTCCAAAAAATTTGGCAAGAACAGAAAGGGTGAACAGTACAAACAGTTAAAAGAAACGCATGTTGGTGAAGAATGTTCAATCGAGACGCACCATGGCTAATACTGTGGGCGCATACAAGGCCACCGATGAATTACACCGTTGAGGGGTGGTCCGCACTTCCCACAGCATTGAGTTCATAGCGGTGTTGGACCATCACATAGAAAAACAATCCCAAAACCGGGATCAGCAACTGGTTAAATCAGGTATCATCCTCAGTTAAAAGAAACGTTTTGTTAACCAAATGACATATGATAATTACCAAATGACCACTTCGAAATGTAATCACTTTACATTTGGCCACTTCTGACACCAAATGTAATCACTTTACATTTGGCCACTTCTGACACCAAATGTAGCCCCTCTAACTCCACATTGTCAGGATGGAGGCTAGGGTGGGGAGCTACATGGGATATTTCACTTAATAACAAAAACAGCAAACACCAATTAAATTCAACACTTTAAATCATGTTTTAACTCAAAATCTCCAAATCACAAGCAGATGCAACTTTACTTAACAGAATTAAAAAACCAAGTTAACATTACTGTATCATAAAACCAAGTGAAAAACATTAACAAAGGGAGAAAGTGAGGAATTGGCTGGTCAGTGAAGGATGGGTCAACCACAAGTATGTTTCTTCGAATAGTGAGTAAGCACATTGTAAGAGGTATCATTATGATCCA
Source organism: Chiridota heheva (assembly GCA_020152595.1). Taxonomy (NCBI): domain Eukaryota; kingdom Metazoa; phylum Echinodermata; class Holothuroidea; order Apodida; family Chiridotidae; genus Chiridota; species Chiridota heheva. The sequence continues at coordinate 686,842 of JAIGNY010001878.1, forward strand.
TATAAGGAATAAAATAGGTGAATGAGGAGATAATTTGCATGAATGAATAAGTATATCACTAGGAGGAGTAATCACTGAATATTAATGCTGCTAGGATATAAGCTGGTAAATAACGGTATGGTTAAAGAGACATAAGGAGAAAAAGATAAAGATGGGTCGTGAGGGGGAAAATATCTCTTACATATATATATATATATATATATATATGTATATATATATATATATATATATATATATATATTTATATATATATATATATATATATATATATATATATATATATATATATATATATATATATATATATATATATATATATATATATATATATATATATATATATATATATATATATATATATATATATATATATATATATATATATATCATATATGTATATATATATATTTGATTTATAAATATATCAAAATATATATATATACATATATGTATATATATATATATAATATATATATATATATATATATATATATATTATATATATATATATATATATATATATATATATATATTTATATATATATATATATATATATATATATATATATATGTATATATATATATATATGTATATATATATATATATATATATATATATATATATATATATATATATATATATATATATATATATATATATATATATATATATATATATATATATATATATATATATATATATATATATATATATATATATATATATATATATATATATATATATATATATATATATATATATATATATATATATATATATATATATATATATATATATATATATATATATATATATATATATATATATATATATATATATATATATATATATATATATATATATATATATATATATATATATATATATATATATATATATATATATATATATATATATATATATATATATATATATATATATATATATATATATATATATATATATATATATATATATATATATACTTCATTTCCATTTTGCTCCAACAATTCATTACAAATCTTAATCAATATGCAATTACCTTTTGATTTATAAATGTTCAAAAACAATCCCACTGGCCAAAGAGCCATGGCATGTTTATTTCATTCTCTGCAATTCTTTGAAAATATCGTTTTAGTAACTATGATGCTTTTTGGCGGAAATCAAAGTGACGTGTAAGTGTATAAAGCAAATCATTTGAAATAAATATTTCAGTCTCACCGTTGCATTTCTTTTCCCGGTTTCCCTAGGCGAGTTTCTTCTGTCGCTTCTCTGTCTTGTGTCAGCACCTCCTAGGAACTGCTTCTGTTCTGTCGTGAAATAGAAACAAACTATATTCAGATATTAAGAGCTAATCTGAAAGATGCATGATAACAATAACGAGGGTATACGCGTTGCAAAGTGCAACGACGAGTATTTATTTGCTAAAACACTTCACAATAAGTTCAAATTATTTAATGAAGTTCATTTCTAGTTTTCTATTAGTCAATCAGTGGCGTAGGAAGCCGAAGGGGGGGGCAGGAAAAATTCCCTTCTGACGGAGTTTACTTTTCTGATCGAGCCATCTTTTTCCCGATCTGGCCAAACTGGCTAACATTTTAGTTTAGGAAAACTGGCCAAAATTTCTCAAAAACTGGCCCAAATGACCCGAAAACGTACCAATTTTTCCCCAAAACTGGCAAAACTTTTCCGAAAACTGGTCAAAAGACCCGAAAACGTACCAATCTTTTCCGAACACTGGCAACAATTTCCCGAAAACTGGCAAAAAGTTTCCGAAATTGAAGAAAAAGGAAATTTTACGAAAATGAAGGAAATTTCTCTGAAATTGAACAGTTGACTGGTTAAAGTGAATTTCTGGATAAGCAGCATCTTTTCATGAAAACGTAATTTATCCGTAAAATTTGTGCACTTGTCGCAGGGAAATTTTGATCTCCCCCTTCAACCCCCCCTCCCTTCCCTCCATCCCAGAGACGTGAACCTTCCTACGCCACTTTAGTCAAAATTGCTGACGGACGAATGTGGTGCTGGAAGAAACAAACAAGTGTTTTTATATTTGATCGAATTTGTATTTCTATGTTTAGAATTAACAATAACATGTATGTCACCTGATGAACTGATAATATGCTTTATAAAATTGTTAGGTAACTGCATGCATCTTCCTTTCCTAAGAAGTGAAGAAAGTTTGAAAGAGATATGCACATGCATGAAGAAGGAGGCAATATTATCTAAATTACTTTATAATCTATTACAGATCACGAAAGTAGCAAAACATTTCGTCACAATCGTTTTCAGCGATTTGCATCAATGTGCAAATTTACATGCAAATTTGTGGTATATTACATGGCAACTGTGATATTTTTTTTATAAATTATTCTCATTATTTTCAGTAACTAAGATTAGCAAACAATATTAATTTGTAGCTGTCCCTGACCATGTCATCACGGGTTGAAAAGAACTTGTGGTAAGAAGGAGGGGGGGGGGACAGTTATTGGGGACACTTTTCTTTTTAAAAAATGGCACGGAAAATTGGGGGAACGTACCCCCTGGCCCGGGGTCCTACAAATATGGTTTCATTATAGGCCACACTTTTTTTCCAAATGTTTACTTTTGTATGGTGATTTGTTTGTATCTTAGCGTGATTTCGTGAGTTTGCACCCCCTCCCCTTCCCCCATTCTCTCTCTCTCTTCCTCACACGTTTGACTTTTCCCACACTTTTGATTTTTCGCCCCACTTGCGGTAGGAAAATCTTGTCTATGGGTTTGAGAATAGGAGACCAGGACCAATATCTGAATATTGGTCGAATAGATCAAACGCCTTATTTTGAAAATTATTGCTTTGAAAATTATTGGAGGTCATGCCCCCTCTGCCACGGCCCTCGGTACTCGGCCCCTGGTATATGATATGCTTCAATTGTGTCAAATGAATACTAAATGTATGCAACATCTTCAATATACTATATGTAGGATTTGTGACTGAGTGAATTTCTATTTCATAGTATTTGTTTTCAAGCTTCAAGAATTCCCTAGAATAATTTCATATAACTTTAAAAGGGCACAGCCTGTCCCGGTCTGCCCTTAACTTCAAAAGAGAACTACCTGTCCCGGTCCGCCCTCAACTTTGAAAAGAGAACCACCTATCCCGGTCCGCCCTCAACTTTCAAAAGGGCACCCCTGCCCAGTCTGCCCCAACTTTCAAAAAGGGCACTTCCTGCCAGTGGCCCCTCCCCATGATTCCGACATCGCTGCCTGTTATAATAAATTTAGCATGATGAATTGAAAATTGGTCAAACTTTGACTAGACACTGTAAAAAAAAAAAGGTGCTATTTTCCAAATTTTAAAACTGATCTGCTCGGATTTTTGATCCTAATGAAAGAGGACTTTAAACAATTTAGTGAAGAAAAAAATTCAAAATCGTGTTCCTTTAATTGTCCTGCAAGTTTTTGGCTTAAAAACCATGGGATATGTCAAAATAAAGTAGTAAAACTGAATCTAGGAAGGGTATTTATAATAAACCACCAGAAGAACGTTCGAGGAAAAATAATTCAAGTAGTGAAAAAATTAAAATTATCAAAGATTGTTAAGAATGTGAGGATGAAGACGCCAACTTTCTATTGTAAACTTACTGCACCAGTTATTTCCACACAGATAAAACCAGAAGACAGAGCTTTAAACTTGAACGTTCAATATCTGTTTTATATCATAATGTAACAAGAGTTTTTGAACGCCGCCTTCACCATTTTGTTTCTTTTGAAGTCCTCTTTCATATAAGATGGACATGCTTGACCACTGAACTAAACCTTTAACCAAAGTAGAAATGGTTACGTGCCTTTGGACCGAGAAGAATATTACTTCCTATTATGTTTCTACGAAAAAGAAAAAAAAGGAGATGAGTTGACGAGAGATGACACTAAATTGGACTCATGCCATGCAGTCACTTTAACCAGAGACTTCCCTGCTTTAATTGTTTTAGCAAGGCTGAAACCATAAAAATGTCTTCCATGGACAGATGGCAATACAAATACAAATTGTCTACCAACTGTGGTTTAGCGGTTATCATGCATGTCTACAGACCACGAGGCCCTGGGTTCAAGCCTGGGTTGGGTAGACATGCAAGTTCACCACAACTGGTCATCAAAGGCCGTGGACATTGTCTTGGTTGTCGATGTTATGTCTGTCCGTACGTCGTACCTGTGTTCTCGTCCGGGTCGTATTAAGCGTTTCGTGATAGCATTATTTTACTATCATAACTGAATACGCAGGTGACGACCCCGTCATTGTAATTGTGTGTTCACTCGTCGTCGTCGTCGTCGTCGCAGATGACAATAACAAAAGGTAGGAAAAATATTTCATAACAAACATTTTTAATTTCCCAATGGGAGTGGAAGTATATATGTGAGGGTATTGAACATACATAGGTCTACTTGTTTGTGTGGGCGATTTATAAAATTTTGATTAATTGTAAGTATTAGGAGGGCATGAATTTAAAAGTATTTTACAAGAAATTTATTTGACAAAAATTCGTTTAAAAAATTGAGTGTCTCTATTCCCATACATCAATAGTTCTGCAAAAATTCAAAATAGAAGAAAAATTTAAGTTGGACTTTATGTATTAAAATGCATTAAAATGGTTGAGATTACGAGGGCGCAATTTCCGACTTTCCACAGCAGTTGTTTTTACAAAAAGGACACGGAGGTTCTAAAGTCGAATTAAAGTACAGTAGTTTCTGAACATTTTTTTTCTTTCTTCAATTCATCTTTTTATTAAACTGTACAAATTGAACCAGCATGACAAGTGAAATAATCCTTTAAGCTACATAGACAGACTAGGTTGAAGTTATATGGACATATATCTATAATACCAGCTAAAATGGTTTCAGATATTTAAAAAAAGAAATCGTAGCCTACAAATTGGTGAAAAGTTGCCAAAAGTTTAGGGTTTGCAATTTTAAGGGCTTAATCTCATGCCTTAATCTGTCATTTGCCAAAATTAGTAGTATTTTAGTCAATTAGCAAATTAGTATCTAATTTTGTGAAATCAGAATAAGAAAACCGGTAACAATATGACAGGATAATAGGAATATTTCTACATTTCATTGTGTAAACTGCTTTTGTTTATAGTTTTCTAAGAACAGAAAAACTCAATAGAACTTAAAGTTTTCTTGGCAAATAACATTTTCGGACTGAGTGCTCATGCATCACCAAAATGCATGAAAAGAAAGAATATTCCTAATAGACCTATGCATAATCAAAGTTTCTTGTTCGAGATATTAGTTATTACTATAAATACTGACTGACCAAGAAATAACTGAGAGGAAGTGCCGTCACTAGAGTAGCATTGAAGTATAAATAATTTTACCGGTGACGAGATATCTGCTTTAAACTTTTATCAGCACAATCATCATAAAAATGGATTTATAAATTGGACCAGAGAGCTTCCACACTTTGGACAACAAAAATGGTAATCCTAAAATTCCTAACAGTATTGGAATACTTCTTCTGGGCCGTTAATCATCGACAACAAACATCATGAAAAAACGAAAATTTCGTTGATATATATTTTTATTTATATCGAAAATGGTAATTATAGCATTGATAATGATAACAATAAACGATTTTTTGAAGTAGGCATCAACACTGATTGTGGCAAATATTAATTAAAACTTACTAAAAACTTTTTTGTATTAACTGTTGCAATTTTGAGGAACAAAAAGTTACTGTTTTTGCTTTTCAAAAAAACGAAGTTGTCAGTTGAGGTTTTTCTAACCTGCTTAACAGCTAGCTTGCCAAAAGGCCGCTCCCTGAGTTTCTTCATATGAATTGCACAAATTTTACGAAAATTTAAAATGTCATTTTAGCGATATGCATCCTACTGTCAATAAATATGCTATCGCTTTACTGCACGCGGACGAAATATAAATCTGTATCGGATCTTATGAATGCCACACAACATACTGACATACCCTGCCGTTGAAGATTTGGCGGTATTAGCACACGACAATCTCTCCAGGAACTTGCTGACCAACTGACTAAGGACATGGTTTTTAGTAAGACTGCCACTGGAAGGACAAATCCATCAAACTCTTCCTGGCAAAAATATTACAACTAATTTTACAGTAATGGGAGTTATAACGCAGAATATATTTCTCAATGACTGTATCAGCTTTGTCGGGATTTATCACTGTATATATAACCTCGATATGTCTGCTTTGAATTTCGGTGTCTAAACAGGGAGTTGTTTTTTGGTTCAAATAACAACTCCCTGATTAGAACATGAAGCTATAATAATCTCTCTTTGAAATAAATTCCAATGGAAGTTTATGGTAATGTCCGCGAGTAATGTTAAGTCATAAGATAAGATTTAATATATCTTAGACATGGAGATATACGGTACTGTTACGATGAGATCCAGCATCATTTCTCATGAACTTTCTTTATCATTATTTACGTATAAGTCTTTATGGAATTTCTGAATATATAACTTTCATGGAATATCACTTTATGGAATATCTGAATCACTTTCAATTTGCTACGGTTTGCACATTTGTAAGAGGCTAGACCTTTTGCTCTATAGTCATAAAATCTGTGGACCTTGGATAACGTCATCGCCTTTCTCGGTATTGGTAACTGAGGGCGTTTAGTCATTGTCTTGGTTGGAGATTTTCCTAGATGCAGAATTTGCAAATCATGAGTGAGATGATTTTCCATGAAGTCTTATGACGTGCTTCTTTTTGTATTTAAACTAAAAGGTTCCTTTATATTTGAATTACATAAATAAAGTAGAAAATTGTTAATAAGGAGAATTCAGACAGAGGTTAGAAACAGTTGCAAACGGTTAGATGGAGTCTGTTAGTTAGAGATAGCAAGAGAAAGTTATAGTCATAGTCAGAGTTGGTGTATAAACGAGTTTACAATATATTCCAGAAGCTTTATCATTACTGTCTCTTCTTTTTGTGCCTTGCGCTACATTCTTAATATTCTTTCATCGATAATAACACTGGACGGAACACTATTATTTACCTCCATGGATTGAATATGCATATTGGTCTTGGGATATGCAGATAAAACCAACAACAATTCGGATATAAAGCAGCAATACGTCAAGTTGAATATTTCTTCAGTAGGCTTAATTTGAGATTTTCTTAATGTTCGTAGGAGTTAAGTATTAAGCCCGATGAACATTAAAAAGCATCAAATTTGGGCTAATGATATTCTGCGAAATGACACGAAATAAAATTAAAATAACATGCAAACAGCACTAAAATTTTAACTAATTGAAATTAAAGAGCAGTGTTTTTGGGGGTTTTTTTTCGCAAAGGAGATGCGAAGCAAAATATGATATTAGAACAACGTATAACTGTTTCGATTTGCTTCACAAAATATCATCATTAGCGTGGCGGGGTATTGACTGATTGATATTTTGCGAAACGAAACGAAATAACCACTAAACATTCACTTCTTCATATTTTTTTTTTTTATATTGCTATTCTAAAATGAAGATCGAAAAGACCCATGCCCGTACTAGGCGAGGGTGGGTGGGTGGGTGGGTGGGTGGGTTTTGGAGGGGGGGGGGTGTTAGCTTCCTGTCAGCCGGATACCCATCTTAATCGGAATCATGCCTGACTCGGCTATATATCTAGGTCATGCCCTACCGACTCGGCATGATGTTGACAACATGATATTTTGCGCACAGATCTTATATAGTCAGGTAGAGAGGCAAATGTAGCATATTGATTTAATTTGTGCTTTGTCGGAATCATGCGCGGCTAAATTTCCCGTCAAGTAAAGAAAATTTCCTTAAAACTGACTGTAAATGGAAGAAAATGTTCCGCAAAATGAGGAAAATGTTCGGAAAATCTAAGAAAATTAGACAGTTAGATATTAATAATAGTTGAAGACAATTTCCCCAAAATTAAAATTTAGCCGAGAAAACGCTAAATTATGAAAAGAAAAAATAACGTAAATTGCCCGGAAAGGAAGAAAATTTTCTGAATGTCAAAATTTGCCCGAAAATCAAGAAAAGCTCTCAAATATTGAGGATAATTTCCCGAAAGTTGGCCAAAAAATTTGCCAAAATAAAAAAAAACTTTCCCGAAAATAAAGGAAATTTCCCAAAATTGCCCACAGAAATAATCCGAAAAATCGACTTAAAAATCATTCCAAAATGTTAAGAAATTTTTCGAGAATCAAAGAAAATTGCCCGGAAATAAAAAAAGCGGCCAGAAAATTAAGGAAATTTTCCAAAATTGAAGAAAATTGCTCGGAAAATTAGGAGCACTTGAATATTAAGAATAATTTCCGGAAATTGGCCAAAAAAATTGGGGAAAAAACCCCTGCTAGAAAATGTACGAAATTGCCCGGAAAAGAAGGAAATTTTCCGAATATTGAGAATAATTTCCGGAAATTTGCCAAAAAATTTGGGAAAAAATACCTGTCAGAAAATTTCCCGAAATAGCCCGATTTTGTCGGAAGTATATACCCCCCCCCCTTCCCCCTTCCTCCCAAATTAAAAACTGTGTTGAAACCATTACTAAAAATTTATTCTTTATTCACAGATTCGATTTTTCGTCGTAATAGGTTTTCGAGTCTGGCAAAATTTACCGCAACCTGAGTAGAATGGTCCCATACGGACATGTATTCAGAACCGTATTCAAATTATGAAATCGGCTGGACACCGATCTTATAGCCAGGGAGAGATTTAGAATCATCGGATAAACTTGTATTAGATTTTCAGTGTATATCTCAGTGTAAGTTTGCCATGTAAAGTATTGTAAACAGTATATGGTAATGTTAACTCTTATCTTTTAAACGCATCTTCTGTGATTGTCAGGCTACTAAAAAGTATGCAAATGTGACTGCCTAAATTTGAAGCCTACACCTTGAACACAAATTTGAACCCTTCCTATCCAACTCAAAAAAATAACCCCAATCATGTCCAAATCTAGTGTCCGAATCGTCTAGACATTAGAAACATTATCCGCCTGACTCGGCATTATGACGCTAACAACATCAAATTAGGCAATTAATCGGGCAGAGATTTAAAATGTCGGATGCACATGTTTAAATCAGGTATACTCTCAATCATTCATGCCCGAGTCGTCTAGATATCAGAAATATCTCCACTCGACTCTACAGCTCTATGATGCTGATTGGGCTCGGTTGGGTAGTTGGGACGTATATATGAAAGACGTCTGCCAACCCACATTTAAATTCCAGAACCTCGATAATCCTGGCCCATTTTTGGACAAAAAATTAAAATCTTCACAAATCTTTCAAGGAGTTCGCCCCCTGGACCCTACCGCAGCTGCGTCTTCAAAAATCTTTCGGCCAGTTCACCCCTGGACCCTACCGCAGCTGCGTCAATGAATTGTATGCTGTTCTTCTGCTTTCTGCTTAAGTCTGTTATTTGTCTGTTTGTACTATAAATTTATATAGCAAACACTGATTTTTATAAATCGTCTGGTAGCATGGGGTTTCCATAATCAAAGATGCTAAAATGTTAAGAAACAATCTGTAATTACAAATTAAGATAATTGCGTCTAAAAATAGCAAACTATTTGTTTTCTTCTCAAAAATACATGTTTGATTGTTTTTCTTCATAAACAGTCAAGAATTTCTTTTTCAGCTGTACTAATATGGGCCATCGTAAATTGCAATTATAAAGGTCCGTATTTTGACCCACAGATGCATTTATGATTCTGCACTCAAGCTATACATATCTCTCTGAAAGAATTCGGCGGCTCCAAATTTAAAACTTAAACAGTTTCTCAGTGGAGATTTACAAAATTGTAAATTCAAAAAGAAGTAAACCAGATTTAACTATAAAGCCACCTCAAATCCTTAATTTATTTCACATTTTAGGCGTTTTTGGCAATATAAAGTTGGGATTATCAGTCCAGTTCACGCTCCCGATCTGGATATCTCCCAATCAGGAGATTTCTTGTCATTATAACCCACAATGCATCTTTCCAAATGCAAATCTCTGTAAAGAAATACATAACGGTAAATAGGTTTAAGTCAAAAATGCATGCAAAATATTCAAATCTTATTGGTGGAAGCTCTTTGGTGTAACAGAACGATTAAATCATTTTCTCTATTTTCACCAGCGCAAATTTGACTTTCAGGAAATTTTTTCAATATTTTTGAAGAGCAGATTTTAACATTTTAGCAACCAGCAAAAGTTCAAATTATTCAGAAATATTAATTCCAATATCATTTCCAAGGTATAGTTTTAGAACTACAGAATTTGACAAGTAAATAGATAATAACGGCTGAACTTATTAGCAACAATTTAATTTATGGTCACTGCGCATGTCTCGATCTCCTAATCGGAGACCTACCGATCGGGAGCGTGGACCGGACTGATTATGAAGTTGTACAGATTGGGTACTTTAATTTGTAATGTGATACAATATCAGTTTTGGTCATGTATTATTTTCTGTTTTCCAGAAGCAAACTAATGCCCATAAAATCATTATCTACGACATGTGTACCTAATTCCAGTTATCGTCTATAAAACGCGCGGGAAGGGAGGAGGGAGGGGGAATGAATATTTTAAATTCCTGTGTTTTGATTGGTCGTAACACAATGGTTAAATGTGCACTTAAATTGATAAGCCAATCATAATCGATTTGTAATCAAATGTATGCCGCCACATTTTAATCACGATAGATGGCCTTAAGAAGTTGAATAAGGATGTGTTTGTTTGTAATGTTATATAAAAACATTTGAGATTAATCAAAAACCATGAAAATAGCCAAGAATTTTAACAAAAATGGGTTAAACATCGACTGTTTATAGTATTTTTTAAATCTCAGGCAGCAATTTGTACATGTTGTATATTTGCTTCGTATTTTTTTTACACCTTTGTTTTCTATCGTGATTGTTTGAAGTGGTGCAGCAAATTCTGACCGAAATTTGAGAAAAATGTCCGACTATCTATTAATATAATAATATATTGTTTGTTGATTTTCTGTCACAGTTAAGAAAGCAGATGGCTCTTACATTTTTAATACCCGTCAATATCTAGCTTATTTAATGACTGAATTCAGGGACTTATTTCAAAGAATTATGTATATATTTTGTGTTGGCTATTTTCATGTATAACAGTTTTTCCATACTATGTGAAACTGTCATCGTGCATAACTCGGGAACTAAGCGGGCATAACTCGGAAACTATGGTGCTACCTTTTAGTTTTTAGGCATAACATTTAGAAACTATTTTATGCATCAATCTATCTCTATTAAGCAAAGTTGCCACACACCCGTGCAAAGGTAGGTAAAGAAGGGTTCCTCTCATTTATCCAACGTGATTATTTTCTTTATATATTATAGTTGTACTTGTACCCGTACTCGTGTTCTTGTACTCGTGCGTACTCGTACTTAGGAAATGAGAATGTAAAGTACTCGTACTCATACTCATGGCTTTGGGACTCGTACCCGTATTCAGGTCCTTGTACTCGTACTCTTAGTCAAGAAAATGTACTCGACTACAAGTCTGGTATAAGCCTTATAAGGTTTATCTAAGAGGATTTTAACATAATAATTTATATTTGTAATCTTAAATATCACTGATATTTTCCGCTTCGCACATGAACCCCAATTTTGCTCGTTTCCTTTCAATGCTCAGGGGTAACTTCTCTTCTGCCTGTTAAGAAATGGTTACATAGATTTCAACAACAGAATCTAAAATTGTCTTCTTTTCATCAATCAAATTTATAAACTTTTTGTTGATTTTCAGCCATTTTGTGGCAATAAAAACAAGAAAACTCAGAGCTTCCGGTGGCTTCGCCCCGAGTCCTTATTAAGGTTTCGCCCCTGGACGTTGCCAGGGGACCTTAAGCGGGTACATGCTGTTTTGTAGTTCCATGTTTGGTACTTGACTGTGCTTCCAAGCCAAAATGTCTGGCGATACCGCTAGTTGTGAGAAGAAAGAAGGAGGGGACGGGGGAGGGGGGGTCTGTTCCAAATTGCTATATGCTGTGTGATTGTAGACACATTGTATATCGTGTATAGATAAATAGAGATTTTATTGCCCACAAGCCAAAATACCATGCGATGCCGCTAGTTGTGAGGGGGAAGGTTGTACCGCTAGTTGTGAGGGGAAGGTAAGGTAAGAAGGAAGGGGGGGGGGGGGGTCTGTTCCCAATTTATCTATGTTGTGTGGTTGTAGACACATGTATCACAGATTTTCGTTGCAAAAATATGTCTTTACAGCCTCTTTGCCCTCGAAGTCTAGTAACACCCTGAATGTTAATTACCCTAGGTGTATTCGAGGGCGACTGGGATGCTTTAGGGCCGCGTTATCAAATGACTGAAGACAACACAGAGAATAGGAATAATAAATTGTTATAATCAAAATGATAAGGGGATTGTTACATCATGTAAGTTCAACGTAACAAACATCTGAACATATAGGTTTAGTTAAAATGTGTTTATTCGACTGTTCCCTGTGAGTGTGAGGGGAGGGGCCAGGGTCATAATCTAAGGGGTGTGGGGTTTTAAGAGGTGTAGTGGCTCAGTTGTTAAGGAGCCATGCTTGCTCGTATTCTAATGGTACCTGGTTCGATTCCCGTCGTGACCACTGCATTGTGTCCTTGAGCAAGACACTTTATTCTACTTGCTTCAGTCCACCCAGCTGTGACAAATGAGTACCTGCTAAGAAGTTAATCTGCGATGGACCGGCGTCCCGTCCAGGGAAAGTCATGTACTCTCATCCGATTGCGCCATGGAAACAGGGGATAAGCACCGGCCCTTATGAACCTAAGATGTCTCAGGTGGATTTAGCTTCAGCTATATTATTTTTTGTCGGGCAAAAAACATGGTTGTGGAGGCAAAACGGTAGGAAAATACTTTTGTTTTGTTTATTGCAAAAAGACAAAATATTTGTGAAAATGTTTTGGAAAATATAATTGTTTATGTTATTTTCATGGTCATAAAAGTCGGGAGGAAGAAAGGGGGGGGGGGGGGGCACCGATTCTTGTTTGGCAGAGCTGAGGCATGTCGGCTGTACTATCTAAATTGTACATATTTCTTAAGATTTGCCTTCTCAGTTAGATATAAGAATCATGTCCTTATGGTGACAACTTCACACTCGGGCAGTGAGCTCGATCTTAGTTGGTCAGAAAATGATGTACAATGTCGGAATGTATTGTTCAAATCAGAGATATATCTTAATCATGCCCATCTCGGCTTTATAATAACCATGCCCTCCCGCGACTCGGCTTTATAATAACCATGCCCTCCCGCGACTCGGCTTGATGTGAAAAGCATTATACTTCAGCACGGACCTTAGTCGGGCACAGATACAAAATGTCATACTGTCATGGCTAAAGAGGCGGGCTGGGGGCGGCCTCCTCCTGTCGGACATCGATCTAAGTCGGCCAGGGAATCATGTCCAACTCGGCTAGAAAATAGGGGCCATGTTCTCTTCTCTCGGCATGTTGACTACTTGTTTCTTGGGCACCAATCTAAGTCGGGTAGAGACGGTCTTAAGCACTGTTTCAATCAGAGAAATAATTTCTTAATTAAATGTGATTTGGCTATAACAGTCATAGAAGCTCTTTGATATAACTGATATGTCCACCAGCTATGTGATGGGCCGCCCCAAATAATTCTCAAAGCAATTATTTTTAAAAGGAGGCCTTTAACTATTCGCCCGTTGGGCAATTGCCAGCATATGGCTCCAGAATCTGAAACCCATAGGTCGATTTGTCTACACGAAAGTTGGGGAAAACCATTTGAAGAAAGCGCCCCTTGAAACATGGACGGGATGAAACTGCTAGTGTCATTTTCATCCGTTCGAAGGACACTCTTTCAACGAGTTGAAAAGGTATTACGTTAAATATTCTGCCACACAGGCAGTTGAGACAATTCAACAAACAAAGCTGTATTTTTATAAAAATTTGATATTTGAACATTAAGGAGTTCTTACTTGGATCAATTATACCCTAAAAACTGGTTTAATTATTTCATTTGGTGCAGAAATCGTAAAAATAGCACCATTTTCAGCAGCGTAATTCTGAGTGACTTTCAAAATCTTGCCGACCCATTAGCGTAACCTGCTCCCCTTGACACCATTTCGATAAAAATTCTGCGGTTAAAGTCATTTCCATTCATCAGTGCAATATACACGTAAGGACTCTTTGTGTCTAAAGGTCAAGAGTTATGCACCATCGAGCATACTCACGTAAAGCAAACACATGCTTCTTTAAATATGACTCAATGAAATTATACATTATTTACTTATGAATATACAAGAATACACTTTGCAAGTTCTTTATGCCTAAAACTCCACAGACAGCACATATTGATGTTATTTAAATAAAAACTCCCCTCGTTTTGCCGTTACGCGGGGAGGAAGTTTACCTTCGAAATCAATTTACGTGGAAATACAAAATATAGCGTCAATTTCCGATGTTTAAAGGTTGAATCTTCTAACCATTTGTCCAAATAAAACAAATTTCACATACAGACATATTTCAAACCTTTAGAGTGCAAATTTTGTTTAAACGCTAAATGGGATAATTTGGAAATAAACTGGAAATTGCAAACCGCCACATGCGGTTACTTAAAAGCCACAGGTTCAGAAAATCAGGATGGAGTGCTGTTCAGGGGGCGAGCTCTATAATGCCAAAATTATAGAGAGAGTTGTGGGGAAATCATAAAATCACGCTTAGATACAAAAAAAATCACCATACAAAAGTATACATTTGGAAAATGTGGGGGTGGGGCAAGTTCCCCCTTGCACCCTTAAGTTTTGCCTATGCTCAAACCATATGTGTAGGAGGACTCAGGGCCAGGGGGTACGTGCCTCCCACTTTTTTAAAAACGGCAAAAGTAGTGCCTCTTTTTGAAAATGAAAAGTGCCCTCAATCTGTCAATTACTGTCAAAAAGTGCCCTCAATTGATTTTCTGTCTCCCCTTGCCCGAGGCCCCAATGACGACGTCCCGGACGCTTAGCGGTTTTTTGACGTGATTTTAGTATCAGAAAGTTGCTTGAAATCGTGTAATTCCACACTAAAGATAGTTAAAAGGAATATCGTTTGGTTAAGGTTCAAATGTAGGATCCATTGGTAAAATGTGTCTTTAGTTGGGGTCCAGGGATGATTTCCATGTTTTTGATGTAAGAATATTGCTTTTAGAGAAACATTTACAACCTTTGTTTTGAATACATATTGCAGAAGTTGAGATTAAAAAGAATAAAATATAAATGAGGACAATTTGTGCGCCCTTAGAGTATGCGGCGACCTCGCAGACAGTTTCACTGGGGGAAGTTGACCCCTGGCCCCGGACGCCAACGTTCCTTATCAGAACATTTCTTAATGGTAAGAAACGTTGGTAGAAACAAACACGTATGAACCGGGGCCATCAACAAGGCCTTGGCCCTCAATAATTTTATTATGGGCAGAGTATAATTTTGCCCTTTTTTCAGGATATTTTCCTAATTTTTCGAGAAATCTATTTAATTTTTTTAGAAACTTTCTCTATTTTAGTGAAATTTGCTTAAATTTCAAAAAAAATATTATATTAAAAAATATTTCTGACAAATATTTCCTTCAATTCTGGGGATTTTTTTATTTTCAGAAAAATTTTTTTCAAATTGAATTATGGAAATAGTGCCAAAATTTACGAAAATTTGACCACTTTTATGTCAGTAATTCCTCAAGTTTACTTCTTTATGCAACGCGAGAAGGTGAAATTCTCTGCAGCCTTCGAGGGCCACTCCCAAAGGGCGTAATTTGACATCGAGTGCTGGAGGGGTGGGGGTAACACAAATATACCCCATGTAATAGGGGGCTTAGGATTTTAAAAATATGTGTGGGCACGGCGAGTTATATTCATAATCAGTCCGGTTCGTACCTTGATAGGAGAACAGTTTTGTTCTCCCGATCGGAAGACCCTTTACAGAAGTATCCCACAATGCATCTATTTCAACTTTAAAGTTTGTAAAGAAATAACATAGGGATCAGACACATTTCGAGCGCGGGAAAGTAAATGAAGGGTTTAAATTTTTCTTCACGATTTGAAATAATGGCATATAAATTGTCTTTTTACCGTGCGCTTTTAAAATTCACCGTGCGGTTGTCGATAAATTTGAAGAAATTTGGTGACTTCATATTATGTGTATTCCATTTAGGCAGTCCCGATTTAACAAGATTTTCTAAAGAAAAAAATACAAGCATTTAAAAGTTTTGTTCGGGAGTTATTTTTGCCTAACATGGTAACTATTCATGCTATTAGGCGGTAGAAAATTTTGACCACTTTGGCAGGTCCGTAGAGAGGGCCGCTAAGGTCATATACACATATACCTCCCTACAGGCCGAAATTGGGACATTTTATTGTGTAAACGCACAGTGCCGAATTAAGGCATTAGCCACATGAGCACGTGCCTAGGGGCCCCACAAATTTCCCTCCTGTGGGGCCCGGCCCACTGTTCAAAATTGGAAATGTGTATTGGGTCCGCCTAACACAGTGACAAAAACATAATGATTGCCTCTAGTTTTGATGAGAAATCAAACTTTCTCACCAAGTGTCATTTTTCTTCCCCATTTTGCCGCAGTCCAGTGGCACCGGCAAGAGGGGCATGGGGGGCACGTTTCCCCAATCCTAAAAACTTTAGAAATTCAAAATGATTTTAGTGTATATATTTGACATGGGTTTTAAGCAGTTTCCTGCCACCTCAACCACGAAAAAAACCTGGGGCTTCGCGTGCCTAGTACCACCATAGACGGTACACACTTATGCATATAATTTTCATTTATTCTCCCAATATTTTTTTCTGGCCGCGCCACTGCCGCCGTCACATTTTGAATCATTATTAGATTACTTTATGATTATAATTGTCTTTTGATGGGATTGTCTTGCATTTTCCCTGTAGTTATGGAGTTATGCTATGAAATTATGTTATGCAGTGGCGTAACACATGGGGTCAGAATTCGGCGGTTGTTAAGGTGTAACGCAAATGTTCCCAAAAACTGGCCAAAATTACCCAAGAAATTTTCAAATATTTTCAAAATTTCCCGAAATTGAAGTGAAATTTTCGAAAATAGGGGAAATTTTTCGAAAATATAGGTGGTGTTTTTAAAATTAAAGGTTAAAGGTAATTTCCGAATTAGCAGCAACTTTTCAGAAAACTAAATTTACCCGTGAATTTTGTGCACTTGTCACAGCAACATTTTTGGGTTTTGCCCCCAGAGAGGTGATTACGGCCACTATACCAGTTGCCCAAATCAAGAATCAGTATCATGCCGCCGATTCGAGTGAAGATGATTCTGATATCTAGTCGATTTGGATAGGATGGGTCATTAAGGCTCTGATATGAATAGTACCAGGGCCGTCTTACCCTCAGGACAGGAGGGACTTTTCAGTAGAATTTCACAAATTCAGTACATTTTGGGGGAAATGTGCCTCTTGTCCCCCCACTTTTGTGACCCCACCCCTGGCCCTGAATAGTACATCCCTGACTTTCTTTATTATAAATGACGTTATCAATTTCTATCGACGTGCCCCACTTTTATGAACATTATTATCAATCAAACTGTCAATTCTCACGGTTTCCCTACCCCCACCTTTTTTGGAGGTTGGGTACACCATATCCGCTAGTATCCGACATTTCACATTTTTGCCAGATTAAGATTAGTGACTCGGCAATCATGCATGGGGTCCGCTCTTCAGTCCCCCGTCTCATTGGTCCCCCGTCTCATTGGTCCCCCGTCTCATTGGTCCCCCGTCTCATTGGTCCCCCGTCTCATTGGTCCCCGTCTCATTGGTCCCCCGTCTCATTGGTCCCCCGTCTCATTGGTCCCCGTCTCATTGGTCCCCCGTCTCATTGGTCCCCGTCTCATTGGTCCCCCCGTCTCATTGGTCCCCCGTCTCATTGGTCCCCGTCTCATTGGTCCCCGTCTCATTGGTCCCCGTCTCATTGGTCCCCGTCTCATTGGTCCCCGTCTCATTGGTCCCCGTCTCATTGGGTCTCATTGGTCCCCGTCTCATTGGTCCCCGTCTCATTGGTCCCCGTCTCATTGGTCCCCCGTCTCATTGGTCCCCGTCTCATTGGTCCCCGTCTCATTGGTCCCCCGTCTCATTGGTCCCCGTCTCATTGGGTCTCATTGGTCCCCGTCTCATTGGTCCCCGTCTCATTGGTCCCCCGTCTCATTGGTCCCCCGTCTCATTGGTCCCCCGTCTCATTGGTCCCCCGTCTCATTGGTCCCCGTCTCATTGGTCCCCCGTCTCATTGGTCCCCCGTCTCATTGGTCCCCGTCTCATTGGTCCCCGTCTCATTGGTCACCCGTCTCATTGGTCACCCGTCCCATTCGTCTCCCGTCTCATTGGTCCCCCGTCTCATTGGTCACCCGTCTCATTGGTCACCCGTCTCATTGGTCACCCGTCTCATTGGTCACCCGTCTCATTGGTCACCCGTCTCATTGGTCACCCATCTCATTGGTCACCCGTCTCATTGGTCACCCGTCTTATTAGTCCCCCGTCTTATTAGTCCCCCCTCATTGAAACCTATGGTAAAAACAAAACAAAATTCCGTCTTATTGGTCCCCCGTTTCATTGGTCCTGCAATGATATATATTAAGCAGAGAAATGTTATGTAAAAAGCAATGGAAAATAGTCAACATAGATGTTTTTATTTAGAAATGGTTAATCTAAATGTTTATCTCAGCAGATTTTAACTCGGAGAATTTGAAATCGTCTTCTTTTCATTAATTAGATTTTCGAATTTGTGTTGATTTTAAGCATTTTAAGGGGCATAATAAACAAAACATCTTCAGAGCTTCAGGGGGCTTACGTAGTGCCGCGTGTGGCACTAGAGTACTGTATCCCAAGCTAAAATTGTTGTAGTATTTGTTGTAAGGGGGCACCGTCAATTCTTAACTGTTTTATATTGTGTGACTCAGTGTAGACGAACTAATATCGTTTATAGGTAAGTTGGGCAAATGCAAATTTTCGTCGGGCAAATTTGCCTAATCCCCTCCACCCTCCCCCTCCGGATGGAAGTCAGGTTACGCTCCTTCCCCACCCATGAATCTGAATGAAATTGAAATTGAATAGCGGATTCACAGAAAATCATTGATAGATCCTAGAATATTTCAATTAGATTGATGACACCACAGAAAACAAAGGATTGAAGGTTAACATTTAAACATCTGGGGGCTTTTAAAACATTTGGCTTTTTATTATATTAACAAAAAATACACATTTTTCTTCTTCAATTGTTTAGAATTTATCAAAAATAAAATTATATTTATAATAATATTTCAAATTGAAGAATAATGGTTATATTAATTGTACAAAACTTACAAAGAAGCACTTACTTTTCCCCAAAAATTAATACAGTATTCCAAGGCTAAATTACACGTTACACGTGAAAACTACGCATTGGCCTCTTTTCGACAGCACCACGAAATCCACATGGTCGCCACACTTCTATCATTGATTACCTCACTTATCCCGAAAATGGCTCAGGACGCAAATACAGAAAGAACCTTTCTGATGGTTAAAGTTGATGGTGTCCAAAGGGGACTGATTGGCGAAATCGTAAGCCGTTTCGAGAAGAAAGGTTTCAAACTTGTCGGTGCTAAACTGAGGAAGGTCAGTATGCTTGTTGTATATTATTTGTAACGTAATTTATGGCCTAGCTTAGGCCTATATTAAAAAAAGGCTGTTATTAAATTTACAGGGGCTTAGTACTGTAGCAGTGCGGAATTGATTATTTGGCCCATGGAAGCCTATGATAAAAGAGTCCAGTTCGGGGTCCTTTTTGTACCACTACCAGAATGTTATAGATTTGTGATGTTTTCCAAAAAGTACCATAGCTCTCGGTTGAGGGTACTTTCAATCACAGGTGTTCCTAACATTATGGCAACCTATATGCTTACACTATAAATTTATAAAGAAAGGTAGGACTCTTTCTAACGCGACTATCGAACCGTATAAAAAAATTCCTTTTTTTTGACCACTCGCGAATCTTAATTACACTTTTTTACTCTACTCACATTCGCTAGAGACTCCCTTCTTCGTGTATAAGCCACGGTATTTGTTAGTTTTTTCCCGATTAGATGTACAAAGATAAATTTTCTACAAATTTATCGTCAAGACAATCTATCCGCCCAAGAATTTGCTGCAAACTAAAGAAACGTAACGATAAAGTAATTGAAGTGCTGCTTCTTCATGACGTTATTACAATGTGGGGCAAACTGTCAGTTGGGAGTGAATAGGGTTGGACATAAAGAACACGGTCACTAAGCAATCCATTAGAGAATAAAACTTTGGACCAATAGAAGATCATGAATAGTTGCACGTAAGGGGTATACATAACACCGCTTGGGAGCAGTCCCCACCACGGGAGCTTGGATAAAATCTAATATTAAAGCACTATCATGAGGGCTGGGGCAACCTATTGCAAACAATGATGAGAAAGGCCTGAGCGGAGTAAAATAATAGGGAAATCAATGACTATAAAGGCAAACAAGTGATGTAGTCAGCAGGGCTCTAGCTACGGTGGGCGGCGCGGCGGGCCCGCCCAGGCCTTGCAATATCGCCCACCACTCGCCTCTAAGATTCACCCTTCCGCCCAGCACTCAAAAGTTCAATTCGTTGAAATAATTAGTGTTTAAACATCTCGTTTTAATCTCGTTCTATTTATGTCATCCGCTGATTTACACATAACATAACATACATTACGCACATTAAATTCCGATCAAAAGAACTGAACTATAGGAATTTAATGCAATTGAATGTACATACTGTATTATCATAAAATCACCCATACACGAAGCTCTTTGCCTAAACCTACATACATGCACACAGTTTAGGTTCATGTTTAAATCCTTGTGAATCACTGTTGGCAGCTTGCCAAGTCTGTCACTTACCATACAAACAAACTTTAACAAAGTAAAAAATACACTTCCAAGAGCCCAAGGCGTGCTTATAGACCGGTCCAAATGTAAGTAACCAATCACATTTGTTATAAACCCTATATGCATTAACATTTTAACGGACTAATCGATATTCTTTTGATTTGTGGGGGATTTTATATTGGTAGAATCGTAGTTCATAGGAACATGTGCCGCTTGGCTTTCGTCGAACGCTACTGGGACGAAAAATAAAGTGGTAAAAAGTTGGGGCAAGATGAATAACAATGGGAATTGAGAGAAGAGTTTCCGGCATATGTTGTACTTTTTTGAGGGGGTGGAAGAAGAGGGGGGGGGGGGGGTCACTTCCACAGGTAAATATCCATTGTATTTTGAATATCCATTGTACATAACAAATATTTTGTAAATCCTTCTAGCATTTCGATTAAAAAATATATAAAAAAAAGCATTTTCATTGACAATTTGTCAATAGAAGTGGACTAAATTTGAACAGTTCTTCATGGGAGGGGGGTCTAGGAGGTCACCTTGGATTATCACTGGAGCCCAGCACTCAAACTTGTCTAGCTAGAACCCTGGTAGTCAGGGCTAAACTACGTCTCCTTGTCACTAACTGCCAGTCTGTCAATGTTGTGATACTGTTTTCATCTGGATGTGGTTGAAGATAATCTGAATGATCCAAGGAGCTCCCAAGTTCCATACAGAAATTAATTCATTTTAATTTACTGAAAAATTTCCATTCACCAATTCCATCTGCTCTTCTGTGTGAATTAACCGTTTTCAGGAAAGACTGAATGTTTAATACAGGGTCTTATAGAAGGTTTCTTATGGGTGGTATAACCCAATAAATAACCAAATAAACAACCAGAGTCCCCAAATTATTGGATTGGTTTAGTGTTACGCAACACTGGGGGGTGGGGAGTATCCCCCCGGGGTGGCAAGAAGTATCGCCGGTTGGGATCTACAGTACAAAAATGATAGCTGAACACACAAAAACTTGAAAGCTCAAGTACATAACTTCGAATGAAACCAACTTCCATTATCCCACATACACAGTATGTAATAACATCTTAACAAAATACTCTTTATCTTTATGCATGATACTAAAACACTTCTTGAGAACTTGGTTAGTTACATGTTACACAATCCTCGGCTACTAACTCAACACCGGAAACACATAGCCTTTTCTAATCAAAAAAAAAACATAGACCATTGACCTGTTCAACACAGCTGTACACAGGAAACACCCAAAACCACCTCATTACTTTGTTGACAAAAATAATCCCAAGACAGCAAGAACTCTGTCTTCACTCTAGATTCCTATTCCATCCTAACTGGGATCAGCTAATCTAAAATAACCTACAATACCCTTGGACAATTTCATTATATATAAAACCATAAAAACAATAAGAATCAATACCAACACAAAAAATAACACTGGTACAGACAGGGCCCTAATTGAATAAATCAACATTTCCTGACTCTTTACTAGTACACAGCCTCGGAACCTATATTCTTACAAACACTTAGAATATCGCTGTACTCAATTTCATCTCAAGTTTTAATCTCAACTTTCACAAGCCGCCTATATTCTATTAAACAACCTGAACCACTTTCATAATATACTGTATAAGCATAGTAACAAAATACAAATGAAAATAATCAAATTTAATTAATACATTTTCAATGTCATCAACAATATGATAATCACAGGCCTAGCGAAAGAGAGAGGTTATTCAGCACATCATCTTCCTGAATGAAACTTCATTTCTCATTTTCTAATAAATACCTAAATTCACAATACAGGGTCTCAAAATTACATGGTACACAACAAGATTTACCTGTCTATCTGTTCCCCTAACCTCCTCCCTGACTTTAGTTGGAGAGTCACTGCTGACCTCTGTGGTAGTGATCATTACCCTCTTCTTATACACTCCAATCTTCAAATCCCCACTGAGCACACCCCCAACTGGAACCTCGACAAGGCTGACTGGTCCCTTTTGAAACCTCTGTGACTCACACTCTCCCCCATCCTCTCGAGGATGAGGATCCCATGTCTCCCATTTCTCTTGGAATGGAGACCTTCTCACCGCAAAAAGACATCGTTGACCACCCGCCGCCTCTTTCAGCAACATCTCGGCCTCGACCAACTACTCCAATGCTTTCAAAATCAAAAAAGCTTATGATGAAGCCCGAGAATCACTTTTCCTCTGACAACTCCGAAAGCTACAACACCCCTCTCACCCTTTCTGAATTAAACCAAGCCATCAGCGACGCTGGCTGCACCTCCAAGGGCCCAGATAACATCCCCTATCAGTTTCTGAAACACCTCCCCATCAAAGCCACCACTACCCTACTCACCATCTTCAACCACATTTGGTCCTCACACTCCTTTCCCCTATCTGGAGGACAGCTATTGTCATCCCCATCCTTAAACCGGGAAGGATAGCACCGACTCCCACCAGCTACCGACCCATCGCCTTACTTGCTGTCTCTGTAAAATTATGGAAAAGATCATTAATCAGAGACTAAACTGGTTCCTCGAGACCAACAGAATCCTCTCTCCTCACCAAAGCGGCTTCCAAAACGCCGCAATACCTAGACCAGTTAATTACGCCGACACCGCTATCCGGGAATCCTTTGCAAAAAGGAACACCTCATTGCCATATTTTTGACCTCGAGAAAGCTTTCGACACTACTTGGAAATACGGCATTACCCGGAAACTTCACACCATTGGCCTCAGAGGCCACCTCCCCATCTTTATTCAAAACTTCCTCTCACCCAGGCAGTTCCAAGTTCAGATGGCACACCCTCTCCAAGCCACCCCCAAGAAGAGGGTCCCCAAGGCAGCATCCTCTCCCCCACTCTCTTCAACCTGAGCATTAATGACATCGGGAATGACCTTGGCCCCAGCATCAAACGTACCCTCTCACGTGGATGACTTCACCATCTTCTACTCCTCCCTAGCTTTCCTATTGTTGAAAATAGGCTTCAAACCAGCCTCAATCAGCTGCAAGTCTGGAGCAACAATAACGGTTTTAGATTCTCCAAAGACAAGACAGTCTGCATGCACTTTTGTCATTTCAACAACCTCCACCCCAACCCTAACTTTGTGCTCAATGGGAATCGTGATCCCTAAAGTTGAAAACACAGTTCCTTGGTCTAACTCTAGACCCAAGCTCACCTACAAGCCACACATCACCAACCTGAAACTAAAATGCAATAGCTCCCTCAACCTCCTCCGACTGCTCTCCAACACTACTTGGGGAGCGAACCGCTATGCTCTCCTCAAAATTTTCAGGCTCACCATTCGTGCCAAGCTTGACTATGGCAATATTGTTTACTGTGTCGCTCACAACTCATACCTCAACCACATTAACACCATCCAAAATGAAGCCCTCAGGCTTTGTCTAGGAGCCTACAGGACCTCCCCAATCACTAGCCTTCATGTTGAAGCCAACGAACCCCCTTTCTACTTAGATGTAAAAAGCTTAGCCTCTCCTATGCTTTTAGAGTCCTCACCAACACCAGAACCCTGTTTACAACCTCATTAGGTACCCCAATTTCTCCTCCCTCTTTGATAGGACTAAAACCCTATCGCCCCCTTCAGCTTACGCATTAAATCAGACCTCTCTCAACTTGGCATCAACCCCGCCACTCGGCACCTATTCCTGGCCCACTTTTCCGCCTTGGCCACCCCCTTCCTTCTGTCCACCTAGACCTCTCCACTTATAACAAATCTCAAACTCACCCTAATCTCTTCATCAATCTCCACAACCAAATCAAAGACCAACTCTCAAATTACACCTCCATCTATACTGATGGCTCCAAGGAAGGCAACAAGACAGCTGCTGCCATCATCCAAGACATCACCCTCAGTAGCAGACTTCCTGACCACTCATCCATCTTTTCAGCCGAGGCTAAGGCCATTCTCCTCGCCCTCAACTTTATTGAGTACTCTCCTCTTAGTCACTTTGCCATTTTCTCTGACTCAAAGGCTGTTCTTACTTCATTACTCAATCTTAAATGGGATAACCTCACCTGCCACCTCCTCCTCCGGAAACTCTTTTCTCCCACCCTCTGCAGGAAAAGTGTTCTTTTCTTCTGGATACCCAGCCATGTTGGCATCCCTGGCAATGACAGGGCTGATACAGCCGCTAAGCTTGCCCTTAACCTCCTCCCTTCCCCTTTTCCCAAAACCCTCTCTGACATCAAACCGCTTATCGCTTCTCTTGTTCGTGACCGCTGGCAAACCTTATGGAACTTCCAAATTGATAACAAACTCCATGTTATCCAGCCCACAATCCCGATCAAATCCACCATCAACAACCTTTCTCGATCGACAACGTTCATATTACCCGCCTTAGAATTGGTCACCCACCTCACTCACTCCCACCTCCTTATTGGTTCCCCAACCCTCTGTAACAATTGCCACTGCATCCTTACAATCCAACACGTTCTCCTTGCTTGCCCCTGTACAACCTTCCCAGAGCTTCTCTCGCTCCCCACAACTCAATTGCTGAGTTCTTCCAAAAAAATCCTCCAGATAAAATAGTCTTCTTCCTTCAGCATGCATCCCTCTACAACCATATTTAATCCTCCTCTTCCACCCCCTCTCTACTCTGTTTTTAGTTTTACCCATGCACCTCCTCTCTCGATCACAGCTTTCTGGCTTTTGTTCTTGAATTTCTCTCATTCTTCCCCTGGTCTCTTTCCTTACTACCTCTAAAATGATCTGACCTCTCAGGCACAATTTGACCTTCGTTGTCGTGGTGCCGTTAAGACCTCATCAAACAAACAAACAATTTCTTCCAATCCACAATCCTTTGAATTTCACTCGAGATTGCTATGCTTTGACATCGCTATGCTTTTGAATAGAACTGGAATTATTCTTTTATACGCTTGAAATATTCCTTCACTCGCTACACTTATTACTGCAATAGATATTACGATTTGCCTGGCAGCATAAACATCAATGTCAGAGAGCCCGAATACTCCCATCTGCAATGCCGATACTGTACAATCGCAATTTTCTTTACACTCCACATCCACCAACCCCACAGAGCTTATACTCCATCTGCAATGCTGACAAACCAGTTTACTTCCACAGTGAACCACACTGTTGATAACGTAACGTAATACTAATTTCAGCAAATGGAGACGCCATCTTGATTAAAGTTGCAACTTGCAAACTCTCGAAAACTTGTCAAAAGTCACTCTACAAACATCGCAAGTGTCATCAATACAACACAAAGAAGAATTACAGGAGATACATTTGATCATGAGAATTGACAAATTTAGTTGAAATATAGCTCACAAAAAGGATGACGATCTTGGAACTCAAAAGTCCAGAGCTGCTGGAAAACGATATAGGTCCTCATGCAATGACTCCAGCCAGCAAACTGAAGAGGATGCTGCCTGAATATAAACATCCTGTTGACAAGTACAGTAGGCCTTTTGTCCACATGGCACTGTTTGTTTACACACTGCATCTCAAAAAGGTCAAATGTCACTAAGCAGAGAACTCAGAACAAATGGTGGCGCTTCAGTACAATTGCATGAATAAATATACAATGATAACAAATTTCCACTTCACAACATAAGCAATGCATTAAACCCTTCATATGTATAAGTGCTTCTTTAAAGAAACAGCAACTTATGCTTAATTGCTTTAAAATCCATGGAAAAGAGCAACAAAAAATTATCCAAATCAGTTAACAATTGACCATTTAGAGCATTTTGAATTTTCGACCACAATATGCAAATTTGTGTTTCTCTTTATGTTCCTCTTCTGATGTATGAGTGAGTGGAAGTTCCTATTTCCTTATGTAACACCTTTGTTTTGTTTTTTAATTCATTGTCACACATGTTTTTTTAAAGGTGGAAAGGAATTTAAACGAAATGTTTTTTAAGTGTTGATTATACTCTTAACCATAATCTAGCAGGAATAGACTTTGTCCTCATTTTCAAGCTGAAATTTAGGAAGGAAATATACAGAATTATATAAAGCTTCTCACCTACCCATTCGTATACTTTTAAACTTTGATTAGGACTACAGGTATATTTCACTTTACATCTTAGCAAGCTTTATATGTTTGCTTTAAAGGACGAGACATCACTTAATGATGTAAATTAAATTTAGTTTTTAAATTGATTATTTTAAAGCTTTGTGAAATAACACAACAAATAATTGTTCACACAAATACAAAGTGTTGGTTGTCTCGTGAGTGAGACTGCCCTTCATTTCCTGTTTTTTTTCTTACGAAATTGTAATCTACAATAGTTTTAAAGAGAGCAACTAGCTTTTTTTACTTTGTCATATCCCACAGTGAAAAATAAATTTTCTCAGTCAATAGAGGAAAAAGACAATATATTACACTCTAAAAATATTTTATATCATACTGCATAACACCACATATTATACATACCCGAATAAAACTCAAATTTTGATTTGCTGCTGTTTGTCTGAAACTTGATATGCTTTTTTAAATATACTTTTTTGTCAATATTTTCTTGCACCAAACTATAAGGTAAATGTCCTAGATGTCACTAGTCTTTTATGACAGCCTTTCAAAGTATGTGCCTATGAAGTACTACAAATAAAAGACCTATGAAGTGCTACAAATAAAAGACTATTCGATATCAATAAATCTATCAATGCCTCACCCTGGTGTCAGAAAATGGAAAACAAATCATCAATATATTCTAAAAGAATCCTAAAAAGTTCTACTTATTTTCCTGCTCCTCCCCATCATTTTCTCTTTGTACAGCACATAGAAATGCTTAACATGATTTGGCACTATACAAATTAATTATTGTTTTATAATGATAACATTATCGGTAAAGATGGTAATTATTGACCATTAAACAATTACATGGCACTTTCTAAGTTGAGTTTGCTAAAGGATTGATAATAATAGTTTGCATAAGACATTAAATTATCTGCATCTTGTTTACCTTTTCTGTTGATGCAAAAATATTGTGATACCCATATTCATGTCTAACGCTGCTCCAATATCTGATCAAATCCATTACTGCAGGTAAAACAAAGAAAGATATAATATGAAAGAATCAGCTCATGAAAAATATTTCACATATAGCAACACGTGTTTCATTTTATCATGTATCAAGTATGCTGTAAAAAACAGGATGAATGAAGACATCATTTGAGGCTGTATCACTGGCAGTCACAGCATTCTTCTTCAGTTGATGTTGCTGTAGCTTCCATGCAACCTAAATGACTGATGGGTAAATACGGATCTAGTCCTGATATTGCACTTATTTGAGCACATTTTTTCTTTTAGAAATAGTACTTATTTTATTTCTCTGTTGCTCTGCCACAATCTTTGAGGGAAAGTAAAAGGTAGTGATAAGTTAATATCAAGACAATGTGGTGCTGCAGTACTTTCCTCTCAAGCAACTTAGGGAAGCTTGAACAAAAAAAATTCACATTAAATGATACTGTAGGTTATGAATAAAAATATGACATGTGAGGTCAAATAAAACTTGTGATGGTCTTGCTATTCACCATCCAAAATGAAGCCCTTAGGCTTTGTCTAGGTGCCTACAGGACCTCCCCAATCACCAGCCTTCAGGTTGAAGCGAACGAACCCCCCTCTCTACTTAGATGTAGAAAGCTTAGCCTCTCCTATGCTTTTAGAGTCCTCACCAACACTCAGAACCCTGTTTACAACCTCATTAGGTACCCCAATTTCTCCACCCTCTTTGATAGGACTAAAACCCTATCCCCTCCCTTCAGCTTACGCATTAAATCAGACCTCTTCCATCTCGGCATCAACCCCACCACTCTCGGCACCTTTCTCCTGGTCCACTTTTCCTTCTTGGGCCACCCCCCTTCCTTCTGTCCACCTGGACCTCTCCACTCATCACAAAATCAAACCCACCCTAACCTCTTCATCAATCTCCACAACCAAATCAAAGACCAACTCTCAAATTACACCTCCATCTACACTGATGGCTCCAAGGAAGGCGACAAGACAGCTGCTGCTGCCGTCATCCAAGATACACCCTTAGTAGCAGACTTCCCGACTACTCGTCCATCTTTATAGCCGAGGCTTAGGCCATTCTACTCGCCCTCAACTTTACTGAGTACTCTCCGCTCAGCCACTTTGCCATTTTCTCCGGCTCAAAGGCTGTTCTTACTTCTTTACTTAATCTTAAATGGGATAACCTCACATGCTACCTCCTCCGGAAACTCCTTTCTCCCACCCTCTGCAGGAAAAGTGCTCTTTTCTTCTGGATACCCAGCTATGTTGGCATCCCTGGCAAAGACAGGGCTGATGCAGCCGCTAAGCTAGCCCTCAACCTCCTCTCTACCCCTTTTCCTAAAACCCTCTCTGACATCAAACCGCTTATCGCTTCCCATGTTCGTGACCGCTGGCAAACCTCATGGAGCTCCCAAATTGATAACAAACTCCATGTCATCCAGCCCACAATTCCGATCAAATCCACCATCAACAACCTCTCTCGTATCGACAACGTTCATATTACCCGTCTTAGAATTGGTCACACCCACCTCACTCACTCCCACCTCCTTATTGGCTCCCCCAACCCCTCTGCAACAATTGCCACTGCACCCTCACAATCCATCACGTTCTCCTTGCTTGCCCCCTGTACAACCTTACCCATGCACCTCCTCTCTCGATCACAGCTTTCTGACTTTTTTTCTTCTTGAATTTCTCTCATTCTTCTCGTTTCTTTTCCTTCCTACCTCTAGAATGATCTGACCTCTCATGCACAATTTGACTCTAGTTGTCGTGGTGCCATTAAGCCTTCATCAAACAAACAAACAAACAAACAAATGTGTTTTTTAATTAAGTTTTAAGCTCTTTCAGTGTTTGAGCAAAAGCGGAATTTAAATATTTTTGCAGGTACCACAAAGAGTAATTTCAAGTAGATAAGATAAGACAGCATTTTAACAATAAAAACATTGACCCTTCTTACATTCTGGGCTGCAAAAAACCAGTGATTTATATTTAATATCTTAAATCTTTCTCTACTAATATACACTGTTCTGAAATGAATCTGATTTGTTATTTCTATATCTACTGAATAGGGGCCTTGAAGCAACATGCATGAAGGCAATTTGTGTAAATCAATTGTTAGCTTTCTTAAGAATGAATGTATTGAAGGTGAGAAAAATGGCTGCAATGTAATAGCAGAATATAAAAGAGAGTAACACTCCATATGGAACCGAACTGCATTCAATTTATAATCTTTTCAATCTACAAAAACAATATAACAGAATAAATGAACTGTAACGACAAGATTTTTGAAGACTACCTAATGTCACTGTAAAGTCCTGGCGACAGTAAACTGCTTATATATACTGTATCTAAGGGGCCAAACTGAGAATCAATAGAGTTAACCAAATTTGTTGTCTATCTCAGTATTGCTAAAGAAAACAAAATCAGATCTACTTGTACCATAAGATTGGTTCATGCTGTGAAAGCATGAATTAATCACAAATCTGCAATGTAGAACAACAAGCATAAAATGTTTCAAATGATATCAGTTCTGAAGTGATAACAAGACGGAGAACAAGAACATCAAAATAGTGTATAGTACTCTAACTTGTTCCTTACTCAAAAAAAAACACAGTAATTAATGCTCTATACTGATCTAGCCAGATAACGATGCCAGAATATTGATGAAATTGTTTTTGGAACAAACAAAAAACATTTCGTTGTAATTTAAACTAGACTAGTTAACATTTCAGAAACTTTGATAGGACTAAAACCCTATCGCCCCCCCTTCAGCTTACGCATTAAATCAGACCTCTTTCAACTTGGCATCAACCCCGCCACTCTCGGCACCTATTCCTGGCCCACTTTTCCGCCTTGGGCCACCCCCCTTCCTTCTGTCCACCTAGACCTCTCCACTTATAACAAAACTCAAACTCACCCTAATCTCTTCAT
This sequence comes from Chiridota heheva, assembly GCA_020152595.1. NCBI lineage: Eukaryota > Metazoa > Echinodermata > Holothuroidea > Apodida > Chiridotidae > Chiridota > Chiridota heheva. The sequence continues at coordinate 717,659 of JAIGNY010001878.1, forward strand.
CAATCTCCACAACCAAATCAAAGACCAACTCTCAAATTACACCTCTATCTATACTGATGGCTCCAAGGAAGGCAACAAGACAGCTGCTGCTGCCATCATCCAAGACATCACCCTCAGTAGCAGACTTCCTGACCACTCATCCATCTTTTCAGCCGAGGCTAAGGCCATTCTCCTCGCCCTCAACTTTATTGAGTACTCTCCTCTTAGTCACTTTGCCATTTTCTCTGACTCAAAGGCTGTTCTTACTTCATTACTCAATCTTAAATGGTATAACCTCACCTGCCACCTCCTCCTCCGGAAACTCTTTTCTCCCACCCTCTGCAGGAAAAGTGTTCTTTTCTTCTGGATACCCAGCCATGTTGGCATCCCTGGCAATGACAGGGCTGATACAGCCGCTAAGCTTGCCCTTAACCTCCTCCCTTCCCCTTTTCCCAAACCCTCTCTGACATCAAACCGCTTATCGCTTCTCTTGTTCGTGACCGCTGGCAAACCTTATGGAACTTCCAAATTGATAACAAACTCCATGTTATCCAGCCCACAATCCCGATCAAATCCACCATCAACAACCTTTCTCGATCGACAACGTTCATATTACCCGTCTTAGAATTGGTCACACCCACCTCACTCACTCCCACCTCCTTATTGGTTCCCCTCAACCCCTCTGTAACAATTGCCACTGCATCCTTACAATCCAACACGTTCTCCTTGCTTGCCCCCTGTACAACCTTCCCAGAGCTTCTCTCGCATCCCACAACTCAATTGCTGAGTTCTTCCAAAAAAATCCTCCAGATAAAATAGTCTCCTTCCTTCAGCATGCATCCCTCTACAACCATATTTAATCCTCCTCTTCCACCCCCTCTCTACTCTGTTTTTAGTTTTACCCATGCACCTCCTCTCTCGATCACAGCTTTCTGGCTTTTGTTCTTGAATTTCTCTCATTCTTCCCCTGGTCTCTTTCCTTACTACCTCTAAAATGATCTGACCTCTCAGGCACAATTTGACCTTCGTTGTCGTGGTGCCGTTAAGACCTCATCAAACAAACAAACAAACTATATCAAGGTGTTGTGTAAGGTAAATATACAATGTATGATCTGTCACTGCAAACTTATGTTCAAAACCAATATCAGTTTTATGTTATGCTTTTTGTGTTATTTCTGTGATCCAAAAGTAAATTGGCACAATTTTGACAACAAAAAATAAGTTGCAAAAAAGTAGCAAATAATCAACATTCATTAACAGTACCACAATGCAATGTTAAGGCTCATACTATTTTGTTACTGCAGCCTGCAATGCATCTGCATGACAGTTTTAGAACTTGACACAGGAGTTTTTTTTGTCAAAGATGACATAATGATTTTCAAATATTTCATAGTAGTCTGAAATTATCTGAGTATGATTGTGACTACTTTAACAAACTTTGTAGGAATACAGTATATTAAACTGTTACTTTAGTTGGGACATACCAGAGAAGACGGTAAATATTAACAAATTTCCAATACTTTGGGACACACAAACTAAAGGGGGATACTACTATACTTCTGAAATTGTGTTAGAATCTGCAGTTGCTCCTATGAATGTAACACAAAAAGAATGAGTAATATTAGAACTTAGCAAATTATTATCAGTGTTGAATGCTTACATTTTAAAACACTAAGAATATCAATCATAAGGTGAGATTTTAATAAGAATAGCAATACTAAGGGCAATCTAACACGGGGATGATGCGGGCTGTTATTGTATGCTTTATATATTATATTTATGGAACTGCCATTTCCAGCATTCACTTGGATCAGTTTTTGTGTTCTGAAGTTCTGTTATATGATAATTGATGTGGTCAACTGCTGGTAGACCCTATGTCGCAAATTATTTTGTGGGGAGACTCATAATAATACTGGTCTAGTCTAACTTCTAAGCAGGGACGATTCAGTTATTGGTCTGACTGAGTAAGGCAATCAATCAAATAGGCCTAGCCTACATGGTATTAGAGGCTTATGTCTCTCTCATGCACCTTCATATGCCTACTCTGTACTCATCAATCATAAAAATGGACATTTTTTTAACATAACAATTTTGTCCGACTTCGCTTAGGTGGGTAACAAATTTGGGTCATCCTACAGTGATAGGCCCTTGTAGGCCTTAGTAGTAACACCTAGGAGGCCTATGCCTACTGCCAGTGCCATCAACGTTAGGCCTATGGCGTAAATATTTGGTGCATATCGTTCTTTGGTAGGCTTAAAGCTAGTAACCAGCAAATCCAAAATTGTGGATAACGGTAACAAGAATATCATTTGTTTATAACCAAAAGCTCTGTCAATAATCGTACAAGCAAGTTAATTTTATTTTGCATAATTCCATCCTATGTCTCAATGCGTTACAATAATAACAACCTAGTGTTATGGAAAAGCCACACCTTGTCACGTTAGGAAGAAAATTAGGTCTAAAAAGTGAGAATATTGACTGGCATTTTTCCTGAGCATTTTAATCCACTAAAAGTACTTAAAGTTGACTTTAATTTGACGACACTATTAGTTCACTTTATAAAAGCATATTGAGCCTAATAAAAAGTTGTCTGCTATGAGGATAAGTGACCTTTACAGATCAGAAAAACGATTGAAGAATCTTACCTTTCCAAAGATCATCACAAAATGGGCCACGAAAAATCTTTATTTTGGGAACTTTACCGAGACTGAAAATGCACGGATCCCGATTTAACCCAAAATATAATGTCTTGTACGTCATTTGATCTTCTGCTGTAGTGACGAACATTAAAACTGCATAAGTTAGAGCAATTTGAATTTTCTGGATTCATTCGGGAGTGATCGTTTTACAAACCACGAAATGCTCAATTCGAACTTCCGGGTCAAGTCCTCAGAAATTAATAATATCGTAGTAACGGTCATATAGCAAGGTCATGTTTCCAACTGATATGCACATTGAATAATGTGTTTTAACTTGTACTAGCCTTGAACAGTACATGCATTGATTCAGTCAGTACAGTAGGACATGGTTGGGTCGGAATTTGAAAATGGTCTCGCAATACTTGGCTTGCAATTTGCGATGTATTTGTTGGGATTTATAATGGATTCCCAAATGTCTTAAAAGACAAAAGTGCTCAGGAGAGAATGGACAAGACTTCATCAAATAAAGGGATTATAAAGGAATGAATTTGTTGTGGAGGGAAATATTAGCCTGGAAAAGAGACCAAATACATAGCATTATAGAACCTGTTAACTGCAGGTACATTTTGACTATTTATTTCTAAACATTCTCAGCCGTATTTATTGATTGAATCTGCATAAATATCACATTTTTTCATATGTATTTCAAAAGATACTACAAAAAACATGTTGACACAAAGCATGAACTTTCTTTTCATCGAAATAAAACAGATCTTTTAAAATCTTTGGTTATTTTCGGTACTTTCAGTTTTTCATAAAATATGAATCCGACAACTAAGCTTACTCTTGACAATATTTTTATTAGCCTTTTCTCTAAGGGTTCTAATTTTTAGATGGCAGAGTGATACCTTATTAATTCTGTGCTACTTACCCATGTAGTACTGGCAGTGCACTGCAGGTAGCAGGGAACTAATTACTTGCCCTATTGAAACCTTTGATTGTATTAGAAAGGGACAGTTTTGTAAACTTTTGCGATGTTTTCTGAAAAGTACCATCTGATATCTTTCGAATGATGGTATGTTTAATAGGGGTTGATCTGAGGTTTTGGCCCTCTTTTTTAGGCTGAAGTGAAGAGGTGTTATACACCCTCACCAAATAACTTAAATTTTGGTATGGGTCCATGGTAAAACAGTTCCCCTTGAAACTTTTTAGGAAACAGATCTTGTTAAGTTTGGATATGCATAGTCAAGACCTTTCTCTACCATTTCTGAAATTTGCAACTTATCAGCTTCCTGTCCCATGATCTCAAAAATATTTGTATTAGCCTTTCTCTGGGAGTTTGCATTTTGGGTTGGCGGAGTAATACTGTATTAGTTTCGTGCTACCTGCATGCAGTTTGTGACTCGAGTAGGCTAGGAAGCACAGAACTAATTACATGATACACTGATATATCTGAGGATATTCATGATATATTACAAATAGTACTAGACATTTCTAATAATAATTGTAGTTTTCAATTGGGGTTCGCAAGTGCTTATTTTTTGGCGTTATTTGTTACTAAATTAACAATATGTAATGTTAGGCCGAAGACATAGTGAAAAGGTGTTGTGCACTGCACAGAATTACTCAAAATTTCAAATTTTGGTATGCATTGATCAGTGCGTCACCCACAAGGAAATTACCCAAAATTTGGGAAATTGATGATTTTAACCGAAATTAGAAAGCAGTGTATTTACACGTCAATTTGTACTTAGGATACGTCAATTTGAATTTGAAATTCAGGAAATTGAAGATGTAAATTTAAAGAAATCATTGATGGATTCTACACCTAACCTTACACACCCCTTTCTTTTCACCTAACTTTTTCTCCCACATTCAGCTTTTCCCCTTTATCTCCCTTACATACCATCCATATCCTCACTATTCTTACTCTTACACCATTATTTATTAACATCCTCTGGTACATTTGACTCTGACTATTGGGGTGACATTAAACATCAAAAAACCAAACCAAACCAAAGTAGAAGCATTGGGATCTATGCTGAATTAGTTAATACAGTTCCCCCATGAGACTTTTTTTGAAGCAGATAAGACTTATCAGGTTTTGACATATATAGTCAAGAAGACATAGGCCTATCTTAATTATTGTCATGTAAGTACAACCCAATTACAGGTATGTTAATTGTTATAGAATGATGAGTACCACAGCATAAGTAAGAACGGTGGGGGAGGGGAGGGGGGGGGGAATTAACTTGGTACCCATCTCATAAAAGGCTCTGAATACGAATGAAAAGCTTCCAGAATTTGAGTGATTGGCTGTTTATATATACACTTGTCAGTTGCATAAACTTATATAGGTCACCCTTACTATCCCTGGCAATGTCATTGTCAGTCAAATGTGAGTCATTGACTTATGAAACAGTGACTGACATGTGCATCAATGTACCAAGTTATTAGTCACCATATGTGAGTGACTCAGGGTGAGTCAATTTACTTCAGACCTAATTCACTTTGTTAACAGAGGAGAGTAATTGTGGTGAGCCACCTGACAATTGCATTGTCTTAACTTGAAAAGTGGCCCTACAGTGTACATGCAGGAGTATTTTGTAAACTAGTTTCTTTCCGTTTTTATTTTAGGCATCAGAAGAACACATGAGGAAGCACTACCAGGACCTGTCCACCAAACCATTTTACAACAAACTCTGCAAATTTGCATCCTCTGGACCTGTCTTTGCAATGGTGAGTGTTCTGGTTGCTGTGTTTCAGCCAGAATTCAGTCGTAATGCTCTAATTAATAAGTGTAATTTTGCTGTCTTGTGAGTATCTACACTAAGATTAGAGGAAAATCTTTAAAGAAAAAGGAGAATGTATAGTATCTTATAAATCTGACCCGACATAATTTATTTTCTACTTCATAATCATAGGATTTGGGTAGCTCAGTTGGCAGAGTGCACGACAGATGCTGGAGGTACCAGATTCAAGCCTCTGGTCAGGTCTAACTCATTTTTCCACAGCTATCCAGACATACACCGATTATCAAAGCAAAAGTATGTCGTTTGCAGCTCCTGCTCCTCATTCAACTGTTAAGAGAAGCGGCAATGGTTTTATGACGCTTCCCATCCTTCGGAGGGGACGTTTATCCATCGGTTCCAATCGGTTCTCTGAACACTTCTCAAAAAGAGTAGGGTGAAAACAAGGTGTTCATCCACTTCCATCCCAGTCACACGAGACTGCCAAGCTATAGCAGATGCCAAGCTATAGCATAGATGCCAAGCTATAGCATAGATGCCAAGCTGTAGCAGATGCCAAGCTATAGCAGATGCCAAGCTATAGCAGATGCCAACATCTGCTATAGCTTGGCATCTATGCTATAGCTTGGCATCTATGCTATAGCTTGGCATCTATGCTATAGCTTGGCATCTATGCTATAGCTTGGCATCTATGCTACAGCTTGGCATCTATGCTACAGCTTGGCATCTATGCTACAGCTTGGCATCTATGCTACAGCTTGGCATCTATGCAACAGTGTGGCATCTATGCTACAGCTTGGCATCTATGCTACAGCTTGGCATCTATGCTACAGCTTGGCATCTATGCTACAGCTTGGCATCTATGCTACAGCTTGGCATCTATGCTACAGCTTGGCATCTATGCTACAGCTTGGCATCTATGCTACAGCTTGGCATCTATGCTATAGCTTGGCATCTATGCTACAGCTTGGCATCTATGCTACAGCTTGGCATCTATGCTACAGCTTGGCATCTATGCTACAGCTTGGCATCTATGCTATAGCTTGGCATCTATGCTATAGCTTGGCATCTATGCTATAGCTTGGCATCTATGCTATAGCTTGGCATCTATGCTATAGCTTGGCATCTATGCTATAGCTTGGCATCTATGCTATAGCTTGGCATCTATGCTATAGCTTGGCATCTATGCTATAGCTTGGCATCTATGCTATAGCTTGGCATCTATGCTATAGCTTGGCATCTACGCTATAGCTTGGCATCTACGCTATAGCTTGGCATCTATAGCTATAGCATCTATGCTATAGGCATCTATGCTATAGCTTGGCATCTATGCTATAGCTTGGCATCTATGCTATAGCTTGGCATCTATGCTATAGCTTGGCATCTATGCTATAGCTTGGCATCTATGCTATAGCTTGGCATCTATGCTATAGCTTGGCATCTATGCTATAGCTTGGCATCTATGCTCCATATAGGAGTTTTGGAGTGTACAAAGCACTATTCATAATCATGTATAACTTTTGTCTCATTTGTGTTTGAGTAGTGGTGATATTACACCCTGACACATTCTTCAAAAGTTTGAGTAATTTTTTCATTTTTTGTCAGACGATTTTGTGGCTTAAAGATAATTGGATATGTTAGGAAAATAAGTGAATAATATGTACTATAGTAAGTATAATTTAACATGAGAAGAAATTAAAGAAAAGGGAAAATCGTATTATTTTTATCTTTAAGATTCCATAAATTTCTTCTTCTGAAAGGAAAAAGAAATTGAAGTTTCTTCACTGTTCTTGTTTGTTGTCTTGCCCTCTATCATACCTGGTACAGTGGTAGACATTTTTCATAATAACAAGAACACCCTTTAAAAAAGGGCTCTCGAGGCATATTTTTTTTTGTATGGGTAGTAATAAATAAAGCAGTGATATGTCTAAGGAGGCTATTGGGGCTTTCAAAATTCTGTGGAAGCCATAAATATAATTGACTGAAATATCAAATGAACCATGTGTGGCATTTTTTTGCAATCGTATCGACTGAGCTATCGTTAAGTTTGGACCAAACCTTTTACAGTTTGCACCAAAAATCCTCCATTTTTGACCAAACATCTTTCATTTTGGCCCTAAAATCTTCAATATTGGACCCAAAAATTGGCACTTCTGGATAAAAAGTTTTAGGCTTTTATCAAAAAAATTAAGTTTGGACTAAAAGTTTCAAGGGCCACAATCTACAATATAGAACCAAAAGCCTTTGGGTACGAAGGTGAAGTTTTTATCACCGGAGCTCTAATAAATTTTCAAAGCAATACAATTTTAAAATAGGCCTTTATCAATCATTTTTTCGTCATAAATAATAGATTCACCCCTGCTAAAAACAAGAAAAAGAACACCTGCTTCCATATACTATGTAAAATCAATAAGAATCATCACCATTGATAATGATAACCTAATCCAAAGCGTAATAATCAATACAAGAAATAATCATGATACCTGAATTTCCACATTCCCTATGCTAAAATGAATGTAAATACTCCTTTCCCTAACTGCTAAAATACTAAAGGATTGAAATACTTTACTGTTAGACCATTAGACATTGATATACATTCACCAAACTAAACTTAGCCTACTAAACTTGTTAACTGTTTTTTTCCTCATACTTGTTACACTCGGTTGTCGTTTATCTCCAGTAGGATTTTTGCCAACAACCTGTAAGTTTGCAAAGCACAATTAAATGTTTATACAGTAATGTGCACTATATTATAAGTTTCCATTACCTTTACCTATTCAGATTCAGGTTGCAAGATTACTTCAGCAGATGGAAAGTGGCATACGGAGCCACGCTGATAATTTCTTAACTTAAATGTTGAAGTTTCCCGTTAGACTAGCCTCTTTTATTTCAAATTTCAGGTATTATCATTCTCCACTATCTCTTTGATTCTTCAAAAAATATTTTGGTGTAATAAATATTTTCTATTATGTTTCTGAAACAGTAAAAATATCTTAATGATACCATTCTTTATATCACGTTTTGTTGGAGGTGGCTATTAAAATATCCGATTGGCACCTAAACTTTTCGTCTGCATTCCTCAAACGTTGCCAAATTACATGATTTTTGCGAATAAAAACAACGCCATAAATTTTTGAATTAGCATTGCTGAAATTTATTGTAGTGTTGTAAAACCATTGAAATACAATCTTCAATAAATAACACTTAATTTAAAGTCCATTTCTCTTCATTAAATGAAATTTAAAAAATAATTCCTAATTAAAAGATGGCAGATTTTTAGCATGGAGTTTACAATACTAGATCTGTCATGTCTTGAGGGCCACGATAACATTGCACGGTATACTGGTATTAAGAAAAGTACTGGTACTTTACGGTGCCAGTACGGTACGATACCACCAAATGAAAAATACTGAAATACCGCAGAGTACCGTCAGTATCGGTACTTGCAAGAATAAGTCATAGAAGATACCTTGAAATCACTTGAAATAAAAAAAAAAATAGAAATATATATGTATTCGAACATGGTAAATCACCTCAAATTTTCATAAGAACATAATATTAATGGAAGACATGGTTGCAAAACTTAGAAGTTCGTATATATTCCCGCTATTCCTCGAACTTTCAATAACAGCTGGCCTAGTTATGGTGCACTACTAGTTTCACGAATATGCAAAGTAGGCCTACATGTAGTACAGTAGCGTTAGTACAGAGCGGAAAATTACCGATTATAACTTTTGCAAACTTTCTAGGTCCAACTGTTATGAAATATGCCTGTTATTATTAGTTCTATCATAACAAGAAAATTTCATAAGAATATATGCAAATTCATTTGAAAAGAAAGGTGCATTCACTTTCATCTGAGAATCACTTCAGTCAATAAATGAATGTTGCAAATTCACAACAGCTTTGAACATTTTGAGTGTAAATTTTTCCTTTTGACACAAACGGGCAAGTTAAAAGAAAGAAAATAGTCCCCTTCCCCCATCATGTCACATTTACCTGAAAAATAATAATTTGCAAGTCACATACTGAAATTTCTCCTCACATTCAGCAACTTTTTTTTTTCAAAACAAAACTTGAACAAAGAACTAATATCTCAAGATAGTTCCAAGGGGGAAAAAGCCAAATCAGTTCGAAAAAAAGTTAATTTAAACTACAGTATCAAAGCCAAAGTGTAATCAACTTGAATTTCAATATACCAACTAATATAATCTTGGCTCATAGACCAGTATTGCGCAATGTTACGGCAAATAAAATATGCTCTGTACGCCATTTTGAAGCTCTTCTAAACTTTCATTAAGGCACTTTGATGGCTTAGAATTTCAAATCTGGTAGTTGCTTTGCCATTTGGATGTGGAATTTCAGTAATCCATCCATTTTTGTTAATGTTTTTAACCTCATTTAAGGTAAGTTTTTAAAAGTCTCATTGACTTCAGTATAACTTATTGCTACTGGAGTGTACAAGCTGCAATGTGTACAAGTTAAATGTTGATTAGTGTACAAAACAGTCCCAAGTCAGTTGTGAACAGAATCACAGAGGTTTTTGGTCCATTGGGGATTTCAATATTGATGTTTATTGTACTTTATATTAGAAGCCCCAAAAGACATGACCAGACTAAGAATTTGAAAATATTGAGAAATAAATCAGTATTTTTGATTTTCATTTTGTCCCATAACTTTTCTGAAAGGTTTGCAAGAGTAGGCCTACACTGTGTTTTTCTTGCTCGTTTGGAAAATACTGACGGTTTAAACTAGAAAACTTTTGGCCAATTATGCACATGCGCAAGTCTTAAGTCTGCATATTATTGCAATGGGGTAAATTCTGTCAATATACAGAGGTGATTAGTGTTGGAAATATATATTTACCCCCTGTAACAAATATATGTGTCTGAATAGAAAAGTAAGTGTTTCACTTTAGAGTTGAATGAACCTAACGCAACTTGCAAACTTGTGTTAACAAACAGAATGTCAGAGATTTTAAAAGTGTAATCGGGCGATTAGTTTTGATCTTATAGATCAGGTGTTTATTTATGTTTTATTGTTTAAAACGAAAGTCCCTTGTTAATGTGGGAATTTCTTTTGGTGTACAATACCATGGTACTGTAAGTTATATTTCATATTTGCCACTTGGGTAGTCACCTGTAAAAATACTGGTACTTCGGTATTACCGGTACTATTTGCGTCGTACTAACGGTGCTCATTTTCACCAGTTCCGTGCAAGTAAGGCCATAACAGAAAAGTCAAATCATGTATGTTGTTTAATTTAGCTGGAGAAATGCTAGGATGGAATAGCTGGAACCAAGTAAAGGAAGTACAGCCCAACCAAGATGGAGGAAAATAGAGATTTGTGCCTCAAATCTCCACAAGTAGGAGAAGGGCATGGAAAGACATGCAAAAATGACATGTAGTACTTGTTCTCTTTGTTTCATAGGCTTGGGAGGGTCTCGATGCAGTGAAAACTGGACGGGTGATGCTGGGAGAAACTGATCCAGTAAGTGTGACTCTTTGTATCTTTTGCTGAAGAACATTTTGAGTGTAGTTTTGAATGTAGTTTTGCAAGAAACTTACATCACCAGAAAGCATGCACTTCTCAGTGTTTGTTATTTGAAAACTTTTGAGAAAATGTTTTAAATTCCTCATGGTTCCATTTGCAGGCATTCAAAAATTATCATAAAACTTGGGAAGTGCTGTATAATCGTTTCTCAAATCTGTTGAGTATTTTCTTTGCTTGAATTTTCATTTTCATTGACCTTTTCCAGGTCTGCAAGTTAAATATCACTACATATGATATATAGGTCATATTCTTCTGGATCCACAGCCACGTCGGTATCCTCGGGAACAAAAGGGCCGACAGAGCCGCTAATAACACACAGTCGAGCCAAATTTCTTCTATCAATATACCTTACTCAGACTTTTGCCAAAATACCTCCCAACTACCTCAGGAGGACTTGGCAAGACTCCTGGAATCTCAAGACTAATAATAAACTTTACACTCTCTTTCCCAAAGTAGGCATCAACTAAGTCGCAATTGCAGAGAGGACGTGGCCATCACCCATATTTGCCTAGGCCACACCTATCTCACCCACTCCCTCCTTTCTGGCTCTCCCAAACCTATGAGCCCCACTTGCATTACTGATTTCTCGATCAATCATATCCTCTTAACCTGTCTGATTTATGCCAACTCCAGATCTTTCCTATCCCCTGCCACCACTATTTGCGACTTCTTAAAGAACAATCCCCCCTCCAACATTATCACCTTTTCTGCAACTGCGACCTTTTCCACCTGATTTAATCTCCCCACACCCCCCATCCTTTCCTACCTCACATCCCTCTCCCTCTCTCCTTCTTATTACCTTTTTTCTACAATTTATTTCCTCTAAAATTTTCACTTCTCTCCATCCTTTCCTTCTTTCCCAATCATCTCTTTCCTAACCTTTGCACCTTAATTAAGACTCTTGGCATGTTTGACTCTGACTGTTGTGGTGATTTTAAACCTCATCAAACCAAACCAACTAAAGGACAAGTGACTGGCAATTGTCTTACACTCTATTCTTTAGGAAGATTTGAGTTTGAAAATAGCATTTATTAAATTCTGTTAAAAGCTTATATAGCTCAGAAAGTTCCTAGTCTGAAATTTACCCAATAAATTGAGGGTACTCTTTCACGTTTTATCACTGAGGTATTCATTTTGGATAGGGCCAAGTTTCATTGTATTTCATTTGTTTAAGTCAAATTCTTGATTGGTGAAATGTTGTCATTTGAAAATTACTAAACAATGCAAAGGCTTTTCCCATGACCCCAAAATAAGCCATGACCTCCCCAAAAGAATTTTGGTGTTTTAACATTTTTTTCTGCATCTTTGGCCTTATAGAATATTTTGGGATGATAGACAGGCGAAAATGTGTAAAATTATATCAGAATTGATTAAATGATTAATTATTATATTTAGCATTCTGTTCAGAATTTGTTGTCGAGTGGCTTGATTAGCCAAATTAAATTCATTTTCCCTTTTAAAGATATTGGGTTTTGTGTTGTTCCACTGCCCCACCCCTTCAATTCTTCTCCTTCCCCACCCATTCAATTGTTCTCCTACCCCACCCCTTCAATTGTTCTCCTACCCATCCCTTCAATTGTTCTCCTACCCACCCCTTCAATTGTTCTCCTACCCCACCCCTTCATTTTTTCTCCTACCCCACCCCTTCAATTGTTCTCCTACCCCACCCCTTCAATTATTCTCCTACCCCACCCCTTTAATTGTTCTCCTACCCACCCCTTTAATTGTTCTCCTACCCCACCCCTTCAATTGTTCTCCTACCCCCACCCCTTGAATTGTTCTCCTACCCACCCCTTCAATTGTTCTCCTACCCCATCCCTTCCATTGTTCTTCTACCCACCCCTTCAATTGTTCTACCCACCCCTTCAATTGTTCTACCCCACCCCTTCAATTGTTCTACCCTACCCCTTCAATTGTTCTACCCCACCCCTTCAATTGCTCTCCTTCCCCCTGCTCTCCTACCCCACCCCTTTAATTGTTCTCCTACCCCACCCCTTTGATTGTTCTCCTACCCCACCCCTTCGATTGTTCTCCTACCCCACCCCTTCATTTGTTTTCCTACCCACCCCTTCAATTGTTCTCCTACCCCACCCCTTCATTTGTTTTCCTACCCACCCCTTCAATTGTTCTCCTACCCCACCCCTTCAATTGTTCTCCTACCCCACCCCTTCATTTGTTCTTCTACCCCACCCCTTCAATTGTTCTCCTACCCCACCCCTTCATTTGTACTTCTACCCCACCCCTTCATTTGTTCTCCTACCCCACCCCTTCAATTGTTCTCTACCCACCCCTTCAATTGTTCTCCTACCCCACCCCTTCATTGTTCTCCCTTCAATTGTTCTCCTACCCCATCCTTCAATTGTTCTCCTACCCACCCCTTCCCCACCCCACCCCTTCAATTGTTCTCCTACCCCACCCCTTTAATTGTTCTCCTACCCCACCCCTTCAATTGTTCTCCTACCCCACCCCTTAATTGTTCTCCTACCCCACCCCTCAACCCCTTCAACATGTTTCCTGTGGATATGCCATTAATGCTGTGACAAGTGTCAGACATACCCTTAGAAATATTGTAAAATATATACTTGGAAAATTCTTTGCTTCAATATCACTTTCGGGTTTTCACATTTTTGATTTATCTTTGAATATAACAAATGGCTGTTTATCTGATCCATTTAACGTGTTGATAATGATGACATAGAATTAGGAGAAAAACTCTTTACCCTTCATCTCAAAAATGTACATGTTAAACAAATTAATTTGCTCTTTTAAGCAATAGTTAAAACAAAAGTTACATATCAAAAGATACTATCCCATTATTCTCTACATATATGTACCTCTTTTACCTGATTTTTCAAAATGCTTATATGCAGGGTTAAATTTTAAATTTTCACCACTGTTCTACGGAATAGTGCTTTTTTAAAAAACATTGTTTTGAATCAAATTTCACTATTCAAACATTTTTGTCAATAAAAATGCAAATTCCTTGCTTTGAATTGGACTTAATATACACCTTTTTTGTCATAATATACCTGTAAGAGAAACAAGAAATAAATAATAGCTGCTGCTTACGTGTCAAAATGCTAAACCAAGTAAGGCCGTAACACATATCGTTTGTACAGGGTAAATACGTAGCGGAATCCATGAGAGGTCGGCATTAGTTAACACATGCGAATACTGTATACATCTCGGGATGTGAGTGAGGAAAAATTATTTTGAAGATTATTAATATGTAGCTCAAATTTGTACATCTTTGGCAAATGGCGTCAGGAAGGAAGGGGAGGGGGGAGAGGGGTGCTCAATTTGACCATACCACATGCTGGAAAATATATTTTCCCAACCAACAAAACAAAAACATAAAGGCAGTAGGGACAAAAAAGAAATCATGGGGATGTTTGAACAAAAAAACTTGCTTACAAATGTTATAGCTGTTTTGATAATGTGTGGGTCAATGGGTAATTCTAACCTCTTCCAGCCGATTATTGAAGTTACTTAAGTGGCACTGTCAATTTGATTACACCACATTATGAAATAACAATTCATGGGAGGAGGTATGGTACCTCGATCCTGGCCTTGATTCAGGCACTCTCAGGCGTGCATACAAAACTTTGAAATCATTCGCCAACGAGTGTATAATGCCACATGACGTCTCAAGGAAAACATAATATCCCCCGACAGATATTCCCATGTGCAATACTGATAGTAGATTATTCCCCAGGTAAGCTTAGCCCAGGATCCTGGTAGCATTTATTTCGACAGCTCCGTGGTAAGCCTGAGAATTAAACTGTTCCCCAGGTAGTACGTGCTGAAATGCTTTCCACATGGAACGTGTACTGACATACTTTAGCGGCCCATCTATGATGTTTGGGCTGGCAATTGCGGAAAAGAAAGGATTTTCATTGTTCAAAAAATATTTGTTACGAGGGATTTTACTTTTAGAATCTAATTTGAGCAGAAAACAATATATGTTGCTGCTAAATGTTTGGGAAAAAGACTGTTCCATGGAACAGTGATATTTGAAAATTCATTGTTCCTGCTTACAAAGCACAGTTCTTGGAACAGCGGGAAATTTAACATTAAATTCAAATGGCAAGAACAGTACTTGATTTAGTAATATCTTATTGGCTGATATTGGTTTTCCTATTTTTACAGGCTAAATCTGCCCCTGGAACCATCCGTGGCGATTTGTGCCTCCACATCGGACGTAACATCATCCACGGATCGGACACAGTTGAAAATGCAAAGAAGGAGATTGCCCTTTGGTTTGAAGACGATGAGTTGTGCGATTGGAACCCAACAGAATATGCACATTTATACGAATAAGCAAATCCAAGTTTCTTGACAATTCCACCATGGACATTAATATTTAACCAAATAATCCATTCTCTTGCAAGCCAAGAAAGATCTCATTCTGAACCAAGTGTGAACTAGTTTCATCATTTAATCCAATTTGGAGGAAATTGAATTGTTGCATCCGATTAAGGTCTAAAACTGGTAGTATTGATACAAGTATTCTTTTGAAAAATTGTGTCCAAGATGAAAATCTTGTTTATTAATCTCTGAATATTCTTGTTTCAGAACAATGTAGATTTTTACCAACGTCTATGAAAATTTGGTACATTTTCTAAGCTGTGGGACCGAATCATTCTATTTGCCTCGTGTAGACTAGCTGGATTTTGACATGCCCAATTTGCCATATTTAAGGTCATCATATTGTATGTTTGTTTGATTATCCAAATCATGTGAAAACCAACATTGGTTTTAAGAACTATAGTGATATATTTACTACTCAAAAGAGACAGATTTTATATGTGTGTGATTTGAATGTACAAAATTATGCGTTTGTTTGTGAAGCCTACCACTGTATTTGTTCAATAATGTGGGTAAATTGTGTACATTATTTCAGTCAATCGGTCATGAGGACATTAAACTGAGATCCTTACCCCTCCCTCCATCTTGTGCTTGTTTTCTATTGCAGTCATTTGGGCCGAAGTGCATAGCAAGTATTAAGTCCCTCAGAGGGCGAATTGGAATATTATGCAGAAGATCACCCTCTGCACAAAGGCTCATTGGTTCGCCCTGTTCCTACGTCACCAAGTCACTGCACGTTGACTTTGTTAGTTTTAAACAACGTATAGTAATTTAACTAAATATTTTGTCAACATTCATGTTTTCAGTTCTCATGGCCTTCACTTTTTAAAATATAACCACACCCTAATCAAATAAGACATTTTATTTGATTTTTTCTCTTCAGTTTTTAGTGCACATGAGCTGTTGTTCATATCTTTTGCAAAAGTAATTGTTGCAAAATTGCAGGCAAGGCTTCTTATCAGATTATGATTTGCGAATTCCCCCTCCGCTTCCCCCTTCCTATACTCCATGGCCCAAGTTGAGGAGGGTCTAGGGCATATTTTGAAGCATCGAAAATGTGTTAAAATCCTCTTTTAGGGTTTTAAACTAGGCATTAATTTCTTCTCAAACATCCCCATAATATACAGAGCTTGAAAAAAGCGCAGGAAGAAAGATTTTCTTTTTACTACTGTTGACTTTTCTTTTAAGATCTATGAATTTCCTGTTCAAAAGCTTTTTTATCAAAGCAATACAAACATTAAAAAGGTATACAGCTAATAATAATAAAATCCCTAATTAAGAAAAAAATAGAATAAAATTCTACAAGGACCGTCTTTCAATTTAGAAAATAACATATTCATGCCGCAAACATTTGCATAAAAAATGAAGATTCAAAATATACTCCTGCCCGTGCTCGCCGACTCGCGCCCCGTGCTCGCCGACTCTCGCGCCGACTCCCGCCCCGTGCTCACCCACTCCCGTGCCCGCCGCTCCCACTGACTCCCGCCACTCGCCGACTCCGCCTCCCGCCCGACTGCTCGCCCGACTCCGCCCGTGACTGCCTCGCCGAATCCGCGCCCGTGCTTGCGCGACTCCCGCCCGGCCCGTGCTCGCCGGCGCCCGACTCCCGCCCTGCTCGCCCGGCCCGTGCTCGCCGCCGGCCCGTGCTCGCCGAATCCCGTGCCCTCGCGAATCCCGTGATCGCCCGGCCCGTGCCCTCGCCCGAATCCCGTGCTCGCCCGCGGCCCGTGCTCGCCCGCCGAATCCCGACTCCCGCCCTGCCGACTGCTCGCGAACTCCCGTGCTCGCGAATCCCGTGCTCGCGAATCCCGGCCCGTGCCCTCGCCGAATCCCCGGCCCGTGCTCGCCGAATCCCCGGCCCGTGCTCGCCGAATCCCGCCCGACTGCCCTCGCGAATCCCGCCCGTGCTCGCCCGACTCCGCCCGTGCTCGCGAATCCCGTGCTCGCCCGGCCCGTGCTTTCGCTGGCCCGTGCTCGCCAAATCCCGCCCCGTGCTCGCCGACTCCGCCCTCGCCCGTCCCACGCCCTGCCCGACTCCGCCCTCGTCAAGTTCTGTCCCATGCTTATTGCCGAGCATCGGGAATGTGACTTAAAGGTTGAAGGAGCTGCTGGCAAAATAGTGAAGCAAGTTTTTGCCAATTTATGTAGAAATTTAACTAATAGAAGTCTCATCACACTGTCTGTTTTTACAAAAAAATTTACTCATTGTGCGCAAGTGAACAAATTTAAAAAAGTAAATGGGAAACATACAAATTGGTTGGCATTTAGTAATATTTATGATTTTCCGTACTGCTGCGTGCAAGACAGATATTCAATTTATGAAGTAGTGGATGCAACTTAAATAAGTCCTCACTTTTCAGCTATCAGCTCTTTTAAGTGCCACACTTCTTGAGCCATGGCATGATAAGGTAGTGCAGCCAGTTCTAATATGTCAGGTACCTACTTCCTGCTAGGTGCATAGCTCTGAAATTTTTCTAAGTCTCTGTCCAAGTCTGAGCTATTCTGCCTCCCATTTCTAATGAATATCTAATTGGTTTTGCAAGGACAAGTATTAAAATAAGATCTGCTATTCGAAACTTCCCAGGAATAAGCAAAAAAGATGCCATCACTTTCTGATCGAGAGTTGTTCTTATTATTATCCAAGGATGGAGATAGCTCAGTCGGTTGAGTACGACTGAGATGCTGGAGGTTGCAGGTCCGAGTCCAACAACAATTCACCCTGTGCTTTTTCCAAAAGTTGTGCAAAATGATGCATTGACACCAAACGCAGAGGTTTGTCTTCTGCATCACACCTTCTCCCCCACCCGACCTTTTGAAAAAGTGACCAATGGTTGGGTGGTGCTCACCATTCATCTGATTAGGAATTAAAAAATGGCGAAAGCAGGGTTCCTCTTCCCTGCCATGGTTGGGTAGTGCTCATTGGATGAGGACTTAAAATGGTGCCAAGTTCTCTGATCACTTCTCGAAAAGAGCAGGGTGAAAACATTGTACAGCCACTTCCATCCAGGTCAAAATCCATGTTCATTCTGACTCGTAAGATTCTGAAGGGGCTTTGACAAGTATCGAAGTAGAATTAGACTATTACACAAGATAAACATATATGACCACTGAAAAATTTCAACAAAAAAACATGAAATAGGGACAAAAATATAAAAAGACTAAAAATAATTCTCATCATCCTGATTTTATCACACACATCCTTGTGTACAACATATCTATATCACAATGTACTTGAAATAATGCTTCTTGATCTATAACTTTCTACATATGAAAGACACTTATAATTCCATTACCAAACAACTTTGAATACATTTTCATAATAAAAAAAGCATATCTGGATTGGTTATGCATATGCATCCTCGGCCAGTTCAATTTACCTCAAGACCTTTGGGGTAAAATGAACTGGCCGAGGGACGCATGTGCATAACCAATCCCCAAAATAATTTAAAATTTGCTGGACAATTAACACATTAATCTTATTCACAACCAAGTGGTTGTGAACTTTACTAACAGTGATCGTATCAACAGGGGTGTAGCCTAAAAATATTTTCCAGCCTATTACATTGTTTGATTTTGTTTGCGAGAATTAACTGAAGAAAAAAATGTTATCATACAAAACATGGTTGGACAAATTTTTACTCTATTCTTGAAAATGGTAAAATTGAATAAATCTCGTACTAATGGTCAAGGCATAATAAATCCAGATTGCATTTTTGATGAATTATAATTCATGGTGTGTACCTGTGTGGTGACACAGGCACACATGCTCAGAAAGTGAAAAATCTACCAGTGACGTTTAAGAGTAACAAGCCAAAAAGTTTCTCTTAAGCCTACCTGCATCCGACACCTGAGTTTATCCTGATTTCCTGTTCAGTGTATTGTATTCCCAATCAAAACAATGATTGTTTATCTGCCATTCCCATGCACACCACAGCCAAGTAGCCCAAGGTTATTTGTGTGAAAGCCATGACACAGGGCACTTTTGTTATTGAAATCACTCATCCATGTCAGGTGACTTTGTGGGAAAAATTTGTTTTCAAACTGGTGATAAAATAGCTGTGCATCATATGACAGGTAATTTTTGCATTAACTGTAAATGATTGACGGACCATTTCTCCTAAGGAAAGATATTGCTTCATGAATGTTGAGCAGTTAGCTTCCTTCTTGTGTTTTAGTAAGTTTTGCTGGCTACAGGTAAGCCTTGAGACCGAAAGGCTGCACATCACATTGTACAAGGAGAAACAGCGATTTAATTATTTACCAAAATTGTAGAGTACTGGTGCATTTGCTGTTGCTATGACTTTATTAAAAAGGAACATTTTGATTTTGGCAATTTGAGCTCAACGCCCCATTAAAATGAAACGGGGAAAAGATATTTATTATCAATTTAAAGGATTTAGGGGACAAAAGTCCATCTTACATAAAAGAGGAATTCGAAAGAAACAAAATGGTGAAGAATTCATTCAAAAATCAAAGAAAAATAATTCAAATTGTAAAAAAGTTAAATAGATTTTCTTTAAGATACATTAACAATAGTTAAGAATGTGAAGATAAGGGTGCCAAATTTTCATAGTAGACTTACTTTACTACACCAGTCATTTCTGCACAGATAAGACAGAACTTTAACCTTGAATATCTCCTTTACAGAATAAGATGTTGACGTTGTTGCTTTACCATTTTGATTCTTTCGAGATCCTCTTTCATAGAAGATAAAAACTTGCTCGACCACTGAAGTAACCTTAACAGATTAATTGCATCGATGTTTGTGCTGGTAGCACCTAAAATTACATTTGTATAGAACTATTACAAAATGCAAGTGCAAAAATATTTTGGCCAAAGTAAAAGATGTAAAATATGTCATAAACATTTTTTCATGATTCGATGTAAAAGTGGAGCTCTATCTAACAATTTTCATTTTTTTCAAAACAGCACTGGTAAATAATCAATAGTACAGTTAGATAAATAATAATATAAAAAAAGGTTATGAATCAAATCAAATGACTAATTTCTGAGGGGAAAAGACATTTAAGCTATATATATGATAATGATCACGGCTTTTGTCAAAGTAAAGTATTACACATGATGTTGATACATTATTAAAGGAGCACTTAGACCGAAAAGTGAGAGTGCTTCTTTTTGCAAACTCAACAGATATATTATCCACAACAGATCGATAATTAAACTTCAGGCCTCTAAAGCCCACAGACGACATGAGAGGAAAATTAGATTTAAGGGACCCCTTAAAAATAGGGCCTCATTTTTCAGTCTAGAACTACTTTAAGCTTCACATTCATCCACTAATCAAACCATAAAAATATACTTTCATATAAAATAGCACTCGAGTTAGCAACGGCAAGTTGCACACCTTTCAATTCCTCAACATTATAATACTATAATCATTCTTAAAATTGCTTACAGCAAAGCAAGCTGATTCACTAGACGAGCAACTTCAAAACAACAGTTAAACTATGGAAGACTCTTACCAAAAAATTTCTACAGGATCATAATATCACAACCATTTTGCTGTCAATTTTACCTCATATAAAACCCAATAATTAAGATGTCTTGCCTCATAAGTATAACTTTTAAGTCCCAAGACTCCAAAAACTAAGAAACAAGTTTGTTGGAGACCCTAGAAATTGAAAAATTGTTGTGGAAACAGTCGGGTCAAGACTCAGATATTTTGGGCAATTGAAGCAAATGAGACATGCTCGATACCCACTACTCACACTTAAAATCCGAACACTTAAAATCCGAATACAAGGCACCAGATCTAGAAGTAGACCACCCAAAAGATGGGCAAATTGTGTGTACGAGGACATGCAATCTTGAGGCATCAACTCCCTAGTGACAGCAGAAAGGCTGACCCAAGACAGGAAAAGATGGACATTAAGAATTTTTGTCCCTTAGACTCCTTTAACCCTACACCCTCGGTTTCCTCAAAATCAGGGGTAATCCACACCTTTCAAGCCGAGAGACTTCACAGTTCATTACTAGCAACCAGCTATTGATACACCTTGATACAACACAGGGGTAATCTATACCTTCCAATTGAGAGCCTCTTCACAATCTCTTCACAGTTCACTTGCTAGCAACCAGCTACTGTTACACTGTACACAATAGGTTATTTATCTGGGGCTCAAGCCACATACCTCTTTGCAGTGAAGCGGAATCAGATTAGTCCTTGGCTGAGCCTAAATATAAATAGGCATTATATGCCTGTAGGACTTTGTGCAAAGCCTTTGAATGATTGATGGATCATTCCTTCCAAAGAGGGTTATTTCATCATGGAGGAAACTAATTCTAACATGTTGAACCAGAAGGAACCAGCATAGCATACAAAATAAAACCTGAGCTACATTTGATGTAGCCATTCAAGTAGTTATCATCAAGGAGATGGTCAATAGCACACACTCTGCCCCTTTAAGAATGCATATTAAAGTAGTCCTCTAAACTTCCATTTTGTTTCTTTCTTGCCATTGTTCCTCTGATGTGACCATCCTCCCACCTATTCTCCACCTCGGCTTCCAATCATCCTTCTCTCAATTAGTTTGTTATTCACCTTTCCTAACCCCCCCCCCCCCTCTCATCCTTTTTCTTTCTCCTACAAAAATAAGTTGTTGCCCAACATAGAGGGAGGTTTTTTCATAAAAATTTTTTTTTTTAAACCCTGTATGTTGGGCAATAACTCACTTTCAGTCTCTACCTATAGCACATTTTATCTGTGTTCTTCCACCCTTACTTTTGTTGTTATGCATATCTTTCCAGTCTAATTTTTGCTTTCCTGCACAACATTATGTTTCCTCTCAATCACTTTCAATCTTCACAAAAAACACTCGCACTATGTCTTTCCACTTCACAATAAACTTTGCTGACTTAAAGATCCTACTTCCATTTTCCCTAGATGATATATTTTAAGTCAGAGATATAGAAAGTAGCCTACTTGGTCATAGAATATTTTCCAATAAAAAAGTCAACTTTACCAAAAATAAATATAGGACAACTTTACTTTCCTGCGACGAAATGACCTTACCTATCACTTGCTACCAATCACTCCCCCTCCCCACCCACGGTGGGTCTACAGCCAGTGTTCCATAACTGGTTAATAAAACAGCCCTGGATGTCTTGATGTAAAGACTGCCAATGGAGTACTGTCAGGACATACACTCTGGAAAATCTAATTCTTAAAGAAGGTCAAAAGGTCACAAAATGAAAAGCACATCAACAATTAGTTCATTGCCCATAAAAGTCCACAGACATGTTTGGTTTTCTAGTTTAAAAAGGAAGCATATTTTGATTGATTAATTTTGTTGATAAGCAGTTTCCTGCATTTATTTTCAACTTGAATCAAATGGTTGCTCACCGAAGCAATAGGATTATTAATATCAACTCTTGTTAAATAATTTGAATACATTTGTTTCCAAAGTCTATCATAAAAAGGCTTTAGTGATATATTTTGAAAAGCAAGCTGTGAATTAAAAATAGCACACTTAGAAATAAGGAGTAAACCCTTGTGAAACAAATATGAAATTATAACAAAATTGACATTCAGTCCAATATTATTGGAAAATGTTTTAGAATTTATTCATCAGATAATGAAAGTTTTATACTGTTCCTGACCCCCCCCCCCCCTCCCCTTCTTTTACCTCCTCCCCTTCACTCCACCCTACATTAGTACAAACAAGTTTAGAAAATGAAAATTGTAGGAGAAAGTGAGAGTGCAAAGAATCAGCTGCTGGGACTATTCAACCGGTCATAATACCAATTCTCCCCCTCCCAAAACATCCTCCCTAAAAGATTTGTTGTATATTAGGTGATCTAACATACACATCCTGTCTAAAAGATTTGTATGTAAAGTGATCTAACATACACATCCTCTCTGAAAGTTTTGTTGTATGTTAAGTAATCTAACATACACATCCTCTCTGAAAGATTCGTTGTATGTTAAGTGATCTAACATACACAACCTCTCTAAAAGTTTTGTTGTATGTTAAGTGATCTAACATACACATCCTCCCGAAAAGGTTTGTTGTATATTAAGTGATCTAACATACACATCCTCCCTAAAAGATTTGTTGTATGTTAAGTAATCTAATGTACATATCCTCCCTAAAAAATTTGTTGTATTTTAAGTGATCTAACACACACATCCTGTCTAAAAGATTTGTTGTATGTTAAGTGATCTAACATAAACATTCTTCCTAAAAGATTTGTTGTATATTAATTGATCTAACAAACACATCCTCTCTAAAAGATTTGTTGTATGTTAGGTGATCCAAAGTACAATCAATTAATAATATGTAAAAAATCAGGTATAAGTTGGAAAATATTCAAGAGTTCAGAGCTGTTTCTTTATAAAAATTCATAAAATATGGTGAACAATGTGAAGGATGATATCTTTAAAAATATGAAATCTTACAAAATGAAAAGTAAGGTATGAAAAATAGAAATTGAGATATCACCTAAAATAAGTAGATATCTGATGCCACCTTTTTTTCCAGTGTCATTAAAGGGTCAATCCTCCCTGTAATACTGCCACAACTTGTTTTTCATCCCCTGAAATAACTCGTGAAGAAAAGTATTGTACATCAAATTATTTCTTCAATTTCTGAAGATTACTGTCTATCCTCCTGCCCATCTCCCACCTTCCTCTGCCTCAGTTCTGTTCCTTCACTCTGCACCACTCCGACCTCTGACCCTGCACCCATCTCTGACCCTGCACCCATCTCTGACCCTGCAACCATCTCTGACCCCGTACCCATCTTTGACCCCATACCCACCTCTGACCCTGTACCCACCTCTGACTCTGTGCCCACCTCTGGCTCTGTACCCACATCTTTCCCTGTACCCACCTCTGACTTCATACCCACATCTTTCCCTGTACCCACCTCTAACTTCGTACCCACCTCTGATCCTGTACCCACTCCGACTCTGTACCCACATCTCTCCCCTCTTGCCGGTTTTTTCCAAGCTCTCACAATCTCTTCTTTCAATGATTCCTTCCTCTTCGTGCTTTGTAGAATCTTTCTCTTTTGTTTTCTCCCCATCCTCCATCTTCAGATTTTCTGGCATCTCCTCCTTACCCTGAGAGGTTGACTCAGTGGCTTTCATTCGAATAGATGCCTCTTGCTCCTCCAACTTTGCCAGCAATTTTGGGTCCTTGAGTTCAGGGCAGAGCTCAAGAAGAACAAGTTCGATGATATTCTAAACAAAACAAAAATGTCATATTCAATGATTTTTGTTTTTTTACTTAGTAACTAGGCTTACAGAACACTTAGTAACTAGGCTTACAGAACACTTAGTAGCTAGGTTTACAGAACACTTGCGTTTGTAATATTCAAAGCACTGTATTCAGTGGCATGGGAGGGAATATTGGGAATCCCCTGCCAAATAAGGGTTGTAGTATAGGGAGGTGAACATCTTAATAAGAAGTATTTTAGGGGTTTAAGACCCCTAAGACACTAAAGGCTAAACACGCCTCTTAATTGACATGTCAATACATTTAACGTCTCTGAGTTATGAAATAAGCTACACCCACCATAACAACGCAATTTACTAGGTGGGGGACAAACAAACCTCAAATCTGCAATCCTGCATTACCAATGCATTGACATTTAGATGTTCGCGAGGCCTGCCACAAGCTTTAATCCATTCATGGCACTTCTCCGGATCTTTAGAGTTTTTAGCAAAAGGGATAAACAAAATTCAGTAGGCTAAGTGTTCTGGATAACAGCAATCAGATTTACAAAGCCAGCAGCGCAATTTTTGTTCACCATTTTGCCGTCACTCATTCTGTGTGTGCAGAAATTTGTTTTGTACAGTATATTACATGGACTACATGAGCGCACGGCGTTAGCTAGTTGTACTGTACCAGTACCACATTGGATGTTCGCCCCACTTAGTTACACAGATTTTGTTGCTAGGCAAATTCATGTGGTGATTGGTTGAAAAAGCTGTCAATCATCTAACTCAGACATTAATTCACACGTACCTATCCTCACATGTAATGTCACTACTAATCAGTCTAAATCCAGTCCTCTGTACAAACTATGAAAGGACTTTACACTTAGATATCTCTCCCCTCCCACACCCTGTTGTTAATAAGTGGAATGGTTTGTCTAAGTGGGTACTTAGCTCCAATCCTGTTCACAATTTTAAAGTCAACATTGATAAGTTCTTTACTAACTCTGGGCGTCTTTGATTTTTGGTGGGGTGTTAGTTTGGGCATTTATGGGGTGACACATCCTTCTTAGCCTGTCATCTTGTTATGTTATGTCATATTATGTTATGTCATGTTATGTTATGATATCTCCTTATCAGAATACCTCTTCTGAATACTTTTGCACCAGTTGGTTCCTTCTTTCATCCTGTTTCACATAAGATGAACATGCTCTGCACTAGCACACATTCACATACCCAAATAGAACAGATTTCCTAATCTACCGATTAGGGTATGTGCCCATGTTCATTAAAAAAGTTGCACCACACACTAAACAAAAGTCAATGGGATTTGACACTGTCTCAAAAAAAAAAATCCAGATTTTTCTGGGAGCCTTTTATTTCGATATCAAAATCGACCTCCTTCTCACTGAAAATAGAAGACACTTTAGTTTGTTTTCAGTTGCATTTGTAAAAATTAGAAAGAAACAACAACGATAAATGGTACAAATTTGAAAGATGGTTTGGTTTGGTTTGTTGATGTTTAACGGCACCCCTTACTCAGAGTCAAATGTGTCAAGAGGGTGTTAATAAATTATGGTGTAAGAGTTAGGATAGTGAGGATATGAAAAGCTTGTAAGGAAAATAAAGGGGAAAGGCTGAATGTGGGAGAAAAATTCAGGTGAAAAGAAATAAAAAGAAAAGGTAAAAATTAGGAAGAAAAGTGTTTTTTTTTTAATTTCGTAAAACGCTCTAAACAATACATGCAATGCTGGCGCATATACATGTGCGTGCACAAATAAAATGTATTACTCCTCTAATTTAGCATGCGCATTATCCTAAATATTATACCCTCGTGGCGCATACGTATGCTTATGGCATTATACACATTTGAATTGCAACGCTCAAACAGTGTAATCCAATTTCTGCGCTATGAAAAACTCCCGTAAAATGTTCTCGCCCGTGCTGCTCCTTCTCTAACTTGTGTATACTCGCGCATGCATAACAATGCTTAGCGTAGAAAGTTCAGTTCTACGCAGGAATTTCTCTGTAAAAGAAGCACAGAGCCAAAACTTTGAGAAAATAATGTTTTTGACACATTTCTAGAAGTGTTACTTAGTAAGATCATCATTTGATTCGGGATCTACTCCTTGGTACGGAGGACTAAGTTTTTCGTGTTTACAAGGTAAAGAAATTAAGTTGGTAGCCATCGGAAGTAAAAGTTGTTTCGGTGATGTTACATAACCGTTGCATATGGCCCATAGCGCTGTATTGACATGGTGGCTCACTAGTTCTACACTAAACTTATTTTGCTTTTAAGTATTGACCACAACATCAATGATGTTGAAGCTCAACAATATTTGGATGTGGCCTATGTAAGGGGTGGTGGTTAGTTGTGTTAGTAGTTGAAACAAGTTTTCTTCTTCAGCATGTTGTGAATGTTGATTCTCTTAAATGGGGTGCTGCCAGGCATGAATTCAAGGGTGGGATGGGGCAAAGGCAGCAGTCTAACAGTGAGGTTATATTTCACATCACAATGTGAAATGTGAAATTTTGGACCTTTCTTTCTGCTAGCAAATATTTTTTGAAATCAATACATATATAAAAATTAATGAGTTTCCTGATATTCACTTCAGAGCAATGCCTGAAAAATTATGCGGAGGTCAATTCAACCACATCCTAGGGTGAGAACACACATTTTGTAATCATTATCAAATTTCGAACATTTACACATAATATATCTCAAGTACCCTCCTTCATTGCATATTTTTTAATACATTTAAATAAAAAGAAGAAAAAAAGATTACCAGCTAAATTATTACAAAAAAATATACCTACTTTTTGTTTCCCTCAAACCAGCCTTTGAACATTTTATAAATGATATTTGAAAATAATACCATCACTTTAAACTACATTACCAAATTAACTTTCCAATTGGCAGACGAGAGAATAACAACATGTTACGTCATGAGATACGTCATGAATAACATGATTCATTCAACATGAATATCATATCCCATGGCAGTTTCCTGCAAATGGCGACCCATCACCCTGACCGAAGTAAGAGATTTCCCAATTTATCCATTAAATCTAGACCAATCTTGCCTTTTATGGTATGGCCATAAGTATATGTTAAATCATGGAGCCATTAACTGAAATAGCTCTATGGTTAAATAGACACATGCGGTGAAATTTATGTTACCTTAGGTTCATCTTGGAAGGAGAGAAAGGGGGGGAGGGGGAGGGGAATCTTGGACTTTATCTGACCACCTTAATTTTCTAATGCTGGTTAAGCCACTGCCGCCCCGCCCCCCACACTTTCGGTCCGATATAAATCAGTTTTATTTTTTCACATTGAAAATACATCATTATTAGGCCTACCAGGGTCGCCAAAAGAATAGTGAGGCCCAGGAAAACTAACATTTGGGGACCTTTATATCTCAAAATATTTTACGGACAAAGAATTAAAGCATTCTTTGTCCAATTTCTACCATTTTTACCAATAATATAAAGCATGGGTTTAGTCGGAGGTTTTCACCCCTGTGGCTATTTTTTGTTTGTTATGGTTGTTAATCTTTTTTTGCTGTCCCTCCCCCCCCCCTGCTTATTAAAATATATATAAAATATATATACTCATGTATATCTGGGTTTTCCCTCCTCTTGGCAGCACCGATTATTACAGGGTGGGTGTGGGGGAGGGAGGGGAAATGTGCCATTTTCCCTGTAACCCTTTTTAACCCATGTAATTCTTGCAATTGAGAAGTGGTAATAGGGTGGTAACAAATTTCTTATACACGAAGACTTGTTGGTTAAATCAAGAATGGTGTCATATTACAATTCACCGTTACTATGCTGCACACAGTCTTTGTGTATGCATGGAAATATTTATTTACATATCAGCACATATTTTCCAGTTTAGACTGCAGATTTTCATGAAAATGATACAAAATAAAATTGCTCAATTTCAGGTATGCAAACAGTACATGAAAAACTGAATTCACCCTAACCCTGTGGGTAGATTTTCATGCACTTCAATCCTGCCAAATTTCGCAAATTTCTGGCCAAAACCCTCGGACTAGATACATTGCAAAGATAAGTTAAGAGATTCGTCCCACTTTATAACCTCAACAACGTAATCGTCGTTGAGTTAAAAACCATCATAATATAGCAAAGACATTATCGTTTTACATATCTAAGCAAAATTTGGTATGTATTAGAGGGCCACCTTGGAATTTTCTTTAAATATCTATCATAATTGTTTAAGGTTGTGCAGAAAATTCTGACCAAAAGTTTTTGGGTCTTTACCATACACCAATTCAATTTCTAGCAGGAATAAACTTTCCCATGGTTTTCAGCAGCTGATTTAGGAAAGAATATTCCAAGGAATATTCCATGGTTTTTTTTTGGAAATTTTGTTTTGAAAGAGCATACTTTGAGAGCCAATTTGATACAAAAATCAGGTTGCTATCATATTCTGTTCAGGAGATATGGATTTTTAAAGATTTCCCAATTGCATTTTAAAGTTTTTGTACAGTATGATGAATTCGTGTTTGATGATGTCATAGAGGCAATTCCATTGCAAATGTTTATGTATTTCTTTAAACGTTAATTGGTTGTTTCTGTATGATTAGAAACTATTTTCCAAGAGTTATTAAAGTAGGGTATATTTGGCAATGTATATAAATACCTAATTAATTCATTTTTCTAGCAGGTTTTACTAATAAAAAAAGATCATAGATTTTAATGAAATACATAACCTTTATGGGAGAATGTGTTGCTGTGATGTCATACCGAGCCTTTTCCTATTCCTTTATTTTGGCATTTTTTTTAACTTTAAAATTTGAATATCTCCTGGTAGGAATAACATATCAACATGATTTTGTACTTAATTGTTTCTACAATTTTTCTCTTTCTTATGAAGGTTACATGGGAATATTCCTTTAAAGACTTTTTTTGCATGAGCTGTTAACCCAGTCATCACAAATTTGGCAGAAATAAAAAAGTGATGAACCTTGATCAGACATAACTCAAAACCTTGCCAAAATTCAAAAACTCATCTGTTCTAACATTTACGCTCTTTCAAACAATATACAAAACAACTTACATATAATAAATGTTTGTTGGTTCTCGCGTCTTGGAAGGCATCAAATATTTTCATTGCACCAAGTCTGCTGTTCTTCTTCCCAAGGACAGTTTGCAGAAAATCTACAAGAAATGATAAAAAAATCACTAAAACACCTATTCTCTGTATGTTTCCCACTCTGTCTGTTTGTCTGGTTGTTAGTCTGTTTGTTTTTCATTAACTTACTCAAAAAGTTATGAAAGTACTCTGATAAAGTTTGGTGAATTGTTTCATTTGTGCGTAAGGAAGACGTGATTACAAATTAAGAGTGCATTGGAACAGAAATGGAGGATTGGGTAAGTTTATTCCAGATTTCTGGCATCAAACAAAATCTAAAATTATTCTTATTTTGCATTAAAGAAAACAATGGACTATGATATGTGCCTGAAAGGAACTCAAAATAATAAATACTGAATGGTAAGTGAAAACAAAGGATATATCCTCCAAAGATATTATTAAGAAAGTAGTGTTGTGAAGGCAAGTCTGCAAGGTAAATCGAAAGTTAGAAAAATTGATTCAAGAATTTCAGGAATAGACTGGATTGACAATGAAAACTCTCAAGGTGGAGGAGGAAGGTGTTCCTTAAGGTGGAGGAGGAAGGTGTTCCTCAAGGTGGAGGAGGAAGGTGTTCCTCAAGGTGGAGGAGAAAGGTGGAGGAGGACGGTGTTCCTCAAGGTGGAGGAGGGAGTTGTTCCTCAAGGTAAAGGAGGAAGGTGTTCCTCAAGGTGGAGGAGGAAGATGTTCCTCAAGGTGGAGGAGGACGGTGTTCCTCAAGGTGGAGGAGGAAGTTGTTCCTCAAGGTGGAGGAGGAAGGTGTTCCTCAAGGTGGAGGACCAAGGTGTTCCTCAAGGTGGAGGAGAAAGGTGTTCCTCAAGGTAAAGGAGGAAGGTGTTCCTCAAGGTGGAGGAGAAAGGTCTTCCTCAAGGTGAAGGAGGAAGGTGTTCCTTAAGGTGGAGGAGAAAGGTGTTCCTCAAGGTAAAGGAGGAAGGTGTTCCTCAAGGTGGAGGAGAAAGGTCTTCCTCAAGGTGAAGGAGGAAGGTGTTCCTTAAGGTGGAGGAGGAAGGTGTTCCTCAAGGTGGAGGAGGAAGGTGTTCCTCAAGGTGGAGGAGGAAGGTGTTCCTCAAGGTGGAGGAGAAAGGTGTTCCTCAAGGTGAAGGAGGAAGGAGTTCCTCAAGGTGGAGGAGGACGGTGTTTCTCAAGGTGGAGGCAGAAGGTGTTCCTCAAGGTGGAAGAGAAAGGTGTTTCTTAACGTGAAGGAGGAAGGTGTTCCTCAAGGTGAAGGAGGAAGGTGGGGGAGGCAGTGTTCCTCAAGGTGGAGGAGGAAGGTGTTCCTCAAGGTGGAGGAGGAAGGTGTTCCTCAAAGTGGAGGAGGAAGGTGTTCCTCAAGGTGGAGAAGGAAGGTGTTCCTCAAGGTGGAGGAGGAAGGTGGAGGAGGACGGTGTTCTTCAAGGTTGAGGAGGAAGGTAAGGTGTTCCTCAAGGTGGAGGAGGAAGGTGTTCCTCAAGGTGGAGGAGGAAGGTGTTCTTTCAGGTGGAGGAGGAAGGTGTTCCTCAAGGTGGAAGAGGAAGGTGTTCCTCAAGGTGGAGGAGGAAGGTGTTCCTTAAGGTGGAGGAGGAAGGTGTTCCTCAAGGTGGAGGAGGAAGGTCTTCCTCAAGGTGAAGGAGGAAGGTGTTCCTTAAGGTGGAGGAGGAAGGTGTTCCTCAAGGTGGAGGAGGAAGGTGTTCCTCAAGGTGGAGGAGGAAGGTGTTCCTCAAGGTGGAGGAGAAAGGTGTTCTTTAAAGTGGAGGAGGAAGGTGTTCCTCAAGGTGGAGGAGGAAGGTGTTTCTCAAAGTGGAGGAGGAAGGTGTTCCTTAAGGTGGAGGAGGAAGGTGTTCCTCAAGGTGGAGGAGGAAGGTGTTCCTCAAGGTGGAGGAGGAAGGTGGAGGAGGACGGTGTTCCTCAAGGTGGAGGAGGAAGGTGTTCCTCAAGGTGGAGGAGGAAGGTGTTCCTCAAGGTGGAGGAAGGTGTTCCTCAAGGTGGAGGAGGAAGGTATTCCTCAAGGTGGAGGAGGAAGGTGTTTCTCAAGGTGGAGGAGAAAGGTAATCCTCAAGGTGGAGGAGGAAGGTGAAGGAGGACGGTGTTCCTCAAGGTGGAGGAGAAAGTTGTTCCTCAAGGTGGAGGAGGAAGGTGTTCCTCAAGGTGGAGGAGGAAGGTGTTCCTCAAAGTGTAGGAGGAAGGTGTTCCTCAAGGTGGAGGAGGAAGGTGTTCTTTAAGGTGGAGGAGGAAGTTGTTCCTCAAGGTGGAGGAGGAAGGTCTTCCTCAAGGTGGAGGAGGAAGGTCTTCCTCAAGGTGGAGGAGGAAGGTGTTCCTCAAGGTGGAGGAGGAAGGTATTCCTCAAGGTGGAGGAGGAAGGTGTTCCTCAAGGTGGAGGAGGAAGGTGTTCCTCAAGGTGGAGGAGGAAGGTGTTCCTCAAGGTGGAGGAGGAAGTTGTTCCTCAAGGTGGAGGAGGAAGTTGTTCCTCAGGGTGGAGGAGGAAGGTCTACCTCAAGGTGGAGGAGGAAGGTGTTCCTCAAGGTGGTGGAGGAAGGTGTTCCTCAAGGTGGAGGAGGAAGGTGTTCCTAAAGGTGGAGGAGGAAGGTGTTCCTCAAGGTGGAGAAGGAAGGTGTTCCTCAAGGTGGAGGAGGAAGGTGTTCCTCAAGGTGGAGGAGGAAGGTGTTCCTCAAGGTGGAGGAGGAAGGTGTTCCTCAAGATGGAGGAGGAAGGTGTTCCTCAAGGTGGAGGAGGAAGGTGTTCCTCAAGATGGAGGAGGAAGGTGTTCCTCAAGGTGGAGGAGGAAGGGGTTCCTCAAGGTGGAGGAGGAAGGTCTTCCTCAAGGTGGAGGAAAAAGGTGTTCTACAAATTACTCTATTTGTTATCTTCTGGTTTGTTTAAGCTGATGGTTTGGCTTGGTTTGATGTTTGGCTGCACCGCAACAGTCAGAGTCAAATGTTCTGCCAAGAGGGTCTTAAAAAATCAAGGTGTAAGATTTAGGTCGGAGAGGAGATGGAGGATTGAGAGGGAGAAAAGGGGGAAAATAGGGCAAAATGAAAAGAAAGGGGTGTGTAAGGTTAGGTATAGAAGGGAAGAGAAAGGTGGAATAGGTTTGTGTTGCAGAGGAAGTTGATAATGTTGGAGGAACGATTGTTTTTGAATAAATCCGAAATTGAGGTGGGTGAGACGAGAAAAGACCTGGAGTTCAAGTTGATACCAGAGGCTAACGTTAAAAATACCTTATCATTTTGACATTAAACTACATATTTGAAATTTTTCAAAATCAGTGACAAAGAATGATCACTTCCAACACTGCAATATTTGTAGATGTTGAGAATGGCTTAAAATTCAGGTTCATACAACCTACGCATGTACCCAGTATGCCTCAAACTGACAATCCTCACCATTCATCAACCTATGCAACAGAAAGCTTCAGACTTAACTAAATTGATAACACCCCTTTATATGTTATGTTTGCAAAATGCACATGCACATAGCAATAGGAACATTCATTGCAACTAGATCTACATGCAAATAAATGGACACTGTGGTAGGGTACACAGTTGTTCTTGAATAATACAGATGTTTGGTATGGTATGAATGCGTGGAAATAATTTTTTATTTCCTATCGAGGCCACATATTCGTTAGTAACATCTTTTTGCGGACAATATCTTTATTCTTTAGCATGAACCCCATCTAATACTCAAAAATGCAGGATATTCTTCAATACATGATTTTAGTTGTCTTCGAAAGGATTTATCCTGTCAATGTACACACAAGGTTTGTGAAGCACATATGGGCGTGTGTAGAAAGGGGTGGAGGATCAGAGATGGGAGGTGGTTACAGAAATTCATTTGATGAACTATATCTAAAGAAAATACATTTTTCATTTCTTAATTCAAAATCATACAAATTCTCTACAAAATACAAGCAAATGAACACAAAACAAATTAATATACCTGGAAGATTTTCCAAAAACTTTTGCCTGGCTTTACGTCTTGTGTTTGTGATCTCCTCCTTATTTGGGGATTCACCGCCTGCCAGGGCAACATCGCCCTCTGGCCAAACCGAGTCCCGAAATGAGTGAATGTAGTACAGTAGCATCGGCTCTGAGACTATCCAGCTTACCGTCTTTTGCAATTCTCTAAAAAAGGGAGGAAGAAACGAAGGTAATATAACATATTTAGGAAAGCCCCTAGTATAGTGGCAAATTGCTATGTAGAGTTTAACAAAGTTGGTTTACTGTGTGCTTCTTAGATTAGTGTTTATCATTATTATTTTTTTATACTCTTGGACTAAAATTGCATTTTTAACACAAGAATTTAACAAGAATATTTGCAGATACAAATATTAAAACCAAATTGAAATAATCAGCAAAATATCTTATCTTATTTCAATAACATAATAAAATTTGTATTGCAAGAAACACATTGCCAAATTTGTATCGCTATAGTAAGATTTTACCCATATTCACATCAACTGAATATTGCTGTGGTCCAATACGCTCATTTCATATGACAGAGGACATCTTATTTCATTACCAGGTTACAATATATTAAGTTGATGTAAGTTAGTCAGCTTAAATCCCATGAAGCCTCGAGGGCTTATAGAGCCGATGCTTATACCAGCATTCCATGGTGCTATTGGATGAGAGTACTCCACTCCCCCTGGATGGGACACCAGTCCATCGCAGGTAAACTCCCCAACCAAAACTGGTACTCATCTAAAAGCTGAGTGAGCTGGAGCAAATGGGATATTGCTCAAGGACGCAGCACAGAGCCCTGGCTGAGATTAGATCCTGGTACCTTATGAGTACAAGACAAATGGCAGATTTCACAGTTAAAGGACCCAAAAGCTCCCTCCAGACCCCCAAAATTTAAAATGTTTTGTTTTGAAACAAGTGACCTACCATTTAATGCTAAGACATACCATTTATCATTGGTGAAAATACAGAGATAAAATAACCAACGGTTGTAAGAAAATAAAAGTGAAATGCAACATACGTGAGACTGACTTGGACGGACAAAACTCACAAAATATAAATGACAAAATTCCATTGAATAAGATAACAAAAGGGCAGGTACTTGAGTTTTCATATTTTATTAACATCAAATGTAGCATCAAATATCAGAATAAATATCAAACATTAATTGTTAGTTTAACCAACAAATAAGGAGAAACATCTCTACTGCAAACGTAACAGTTGGACGGACAAATGTAACACGCGCATTGCAAACATAACCTTGAACGGACACTACACAACAACCATTATTTTCTTTATCTATATTGTCAATAAGTTTTATAATACTGGTATCAAGCAATTATTATTACCTGAACTTCTATTTGATAAGTACAATTGGACTCCTTTATTGTGAAATCTGTCATGGTCATACTATTTCAACGTGGACACAACAACCATTATTTTCTTTATCTATATTGTCAATAAGTTTTATTATTCTGGTATCAAGCAATAAGCTGGTCAAGAATAATTATCAGTGGTAATTGAATTTTTTTGGCTGCTATTGTAAATTATTCTCCCTGTAGCCATCTAAGGTTATGTTTGCATGGGTGTGTTACATTTGTAACAAGTTGGACGGACATGCTTGAAGAATAATTCTTTTAAAGTAGATACAATTTTCAAATGAGTGGATGATGTTTTTAGGACAGGATCATGTATCTTAAAATAGCTAGGACTCATGTTTCAAATTTACTTCAAATTGACTTTTTATTTCAGTAAGGATACTATATTGCAAAAATAACACCCAACTTGGATGGACAATTATGTTCGCAATGTTTATCGCATGATATTTTAACAAATAAGCAAAGCATTGAAAAAGTTTTCTGCCGGTATCTAAGGCAAAATACTTTAAAAAAGTAATACCAAAACAACAGTAATTTCAGTGTTCATTGTTTATATTTCAAGAAAATGATTTTTTTTCTTCAAGTTTTGGACGGACATTTTGTAAGAAACAACTGACCGCTCATAATGCCATAAACTTATCAACATTACATACAAACTTAAGGAGACAAATTGTATTTTTCATGTTCTGTCACTCAACAGTGCATACATATTAAAATAGGCTTCAATTGTGTTGTATTTTAAATGATAGACATTAATTGTACAAACAGCCTCAAATAAATGGGAGATCTGTCCGTCTAATAATCACTCAAAATATGATTTTAAATTATGATAACTCAGACCTCTGTCAGAGGAATCACGTTATTTTATCTTTTTATTTGATTAAAACAACACATGATTAAACAATTGATATAAGATATTGGAATGATGAATATTTTGCATTTTATAAGCACTTTACATGACTGGTGTTTTGAACCCCATTACTGTGAAATCTGCCCAGATGCCCTTACCACTGTGCTACTGCACTCCCAAATTATATCTTGATGTAAGGGAGCTGCTATTTTCTCTAATTTAAATCTTAGAATCAAGTCTACAAAGACATCACTGACTTAAATGCATCCATTCATAAGTTAAGTTAAATATATCAGAATAAATCAAAATTAAAACTTTTCATTTTCAGCCATGCAAATAATTCATCATAGTTCCAATCAAAATGATCTATTGTTAAAATATTCACATTTTGGAAATGGCAAAAATTCTAAGATGCCAATTTTGCTTTTCTTCTTTACTTTATTACAATGTTAAATAAAAGAAAATTTACTAAATTTCCAGGGATATGTCAGTCATTTGGAATAAAGAAAAAGCTTACACATTTAGGTATAAGCCAGGTAAAGCACACATAAGTAACCTTTGACTTGTTTTCAGTATTTACCCAAGGAATTTGCCAGGACAGGAAGCGCATGATTGTGTACCACATCAACACCCTACTCTTTTAGAGAAGTGCTCAGAGAACCAGGCAAGGGGTGATTCCTACCATCGGGACTGATGGTTTTACGTCCCCTCCGTAGGACGGTGAACACC
Organism: Chiridota heheva; assembly: GCA_020152595.1. NCBI lineage: Eukaryota > Metazoa > Echinodermata > Holothuroidea > Apodida > Chiridotidae > Chiridota > Chiridota heheva. Next base: position 754,180 of record JAIGNY010001878.1, read on the forward strand.
ACATAGGCCAATTTTCCCAAAGGTCGGGTGGAGAAGAAGGTGTGCTGAAGGTTCCTGGGACCTCCAGCATCTCAGTCATATGCCCCCATTTTAATATGAAAAATTAGTTTTAAAACAAATTCTTACTTATTGATGGTGCCACCAAACGTTGCTTGGACAAAGATGATTAGGGACCTCCGCAGCCACTTGAAGGCACCGTGCAGCTCAAACACTTCACTGATCAACCCGTAAATTGGTTCTGCAATTGAGTCTTTGCGATCAGGATCACTGAAAACAGAAGTTTGAAACAATGTAGATTACACGATGTACATAATGACTTCTGCCATGGAAGCCCTCGAACACCTGAATTGACAGCATAACTTTTACAGATGAAAAAAGACTGAAAGGGGAAAGACTTTAATGAGAAAAGGACTAAAATTAGTAAAAAGACTAAAATGAGAAGATGAAAATGAGTAAAAGACTCAAATGAGAAAAAAAGACTTAAATAGGAAAATCAAAACTAAAACAGTTAATACAGTCATGGTTCGCAAGCCCATGCAAATTGACACCCATGTCATATGACCTGGCCAATTATAGAAATGGAATCTCACACTAGGTCCCACATGGCATCCCATGTCCCACATGGCATCCCACCCCACATCCCACATGACATCCCATCCCATCTAATGTCCCACATGGCATTCCACCATATCTCCCACATGGCATCCCACCCCATGTCCCACATGACATCCCATTCCATCCTTTGTCCCACGTGGCATCCCATCATATGTCCCACAGGGCATCCCATCTTATGACTCACATGGCATTCCATTCGATGTCCCACATGGATCACATCCCATGTCCCAAATGACATCCCACCTCATGTCCCACATGACATCCTATCCCATGCCTTGTCCCACATTGCATTCCACCATATCTTCATATCTTCCACATTGCATTCCACCATATCTTCATATCTTCCACATGGCATTCCACCATACAGTACGTCTCACATGCCATTCCACCATATGTCCCACATGGCATCCCACCCTATGACCCACATGGCATCCCACCCTATGTCCCATATGGATCCCATCCTACATGTATGTCCCACATTGTTCCAACCATATGTACCACATGACATCCCTCCCTATGTCCCACATAGCATCACTCCATTTCCTGCATCAGTGGCTTCGCACCTCATGTCCCACATGGCATCCCACCGTATGACCCACATGGCATCCCACTCTATGTCCCACATAGATCCCATCCTAATTATGCCTGATATAGCCCTTTGTGTGTACCACATGGTATATATTATATCATATGTCCCGCATGGCCCCCATCCGTGTCCCACATGGCATCCCTCCCTATGTCCATATGCACTTCACATCCTGTCACACTCCCTGACAAAGCATATTAAATAAAAAAGTCTGGTCAGTTCATATACTGTAGCTACTTTAAGCAAATGACCAAAATAATAAAGGCGGAGTTTAATATTGATGCCTGATACAACTGTTGGTGCCCAAATATTTTAAAGAATTTTATGGATTTTAAATCTCAAGTGCTACAAGAGAGACGCTTTAGGGTTTCTGAAGAATATTGGAAATTTACATCATTTTACAGTTATCTTCTAAGAAAATTTCAAATGTTTTGTAGACTTTTTAAGGAAACTAGTTTTCAATCCTGTCTTAAGTTTAAGTATCTCTGAAAAACTTTAACATTTTGTAAGGAAATTCTAACCTTCCATAAGAATATCTGAAGAAACTTTAACTATTTCTGATGAACTCTGAAAAAACTTTAAGATTTTCTGAGGAATTCTCAAAAAACTTTAACATTTCTGAGGAATTCTCAGGAGAAAACTGTTGACAGCTGGACGGACGAAATCGCCATTACATAGGTTCGCATTATGCTTCGAATGCGAATCAATGAGAAAAGGACTAAAATGAGAAAAGGATTAAAATGACAAAAAGTTTAAGAAGAGAAAATGAAAATGAGAAAAAGACTCAAATGAGAAAAAAGACTCACATAAGAAAATTAAAATAACAAAAATATCAAAATAAGAAAAAGACGAAAATGACAAAAAGATTGAAATGACAGAAAGATTAAAATGAGAAATAATTAAATTGCGAACACTGAAGAAAAAAAAAATTCAAAAGACTAAAATGGGAAAAGATAAAATTTTTTTTTATTAAATTGGGAAAACGACTAAAGCAAGAAAAAGACTAAAATGGGGAAAAGATTCAATGAGTAAAAGAGACTAAGTTGAGAAAAAGACTAAATAAGCAAAAGACTAAATTGAGAAATGAGACTAAATTGACAAAAAGATTAAATTGGCAAAAAGATAATATTGAGAAAAAAGACTACAATCAGAATAAAAAAAAAAAAAAACATGGCAAAAAGTGACCTTTTTTAATTTACCAACAATAGGTCATGATAAAAATCTGTTGCAATGGATTTTTGATCCAAAATCCTTAAAGCCTACAAGGTTGAACAAAAACATCACTTCAAATCACTCATCAATAGACAAACAAAACCTTTACTGTGAAATACCATCCTATTTGTAAATTATTACATAAAGCCAGACACATTGACCACAGGGAAATACTTTTGTCCTTGTGTTGAGTGTGAAAGTCAGTGCAGCTGCAGTGAAATCTGTTTACTATCAATGTCTGATTATGACCATGGAAAGTGTGTGGAAATCCCTGGTGTAATTGCTTGCACTGGATTGTGGTTTCTGTTGTGAGCAATATAGACCCCAACAGATTTTAGATGTTGTCAGGGCTTAAGAAACAAAATGTACTGCGAGGTTTAGACTTAATGTCTATTTGTAGCATTTTCTGCAATGTCATATGTTCTTAAGAAACGATAATCAAACCCACCTCTCTTCATCATAGTCTCCCTGATGGTCGTCCTGCTTCTGTGGTGTGTTCTTGAAGATACTTGACAAGGAGAAGCTGCTCTTCTTGTCTTGGGAACTACTGAGCAAGAAAAGAATGAAATTGTGAGAAACTTACCCGTTAAGCATAGCGGGGATATTTACGAATTATACTTACCGTCCATGCTATAAATATGCTATCTGGTCACATGACCTGCTTCTAACGCACTTCTAACCGACCTTAAAAACGTAGTTACCAGCCCAGTCCTGACCTCCATATTACCTAAAACTCGCACTAGTCTTATCCTGCTTAAAGGACAAAATTCCTTCTCCTCTTAAGGACGAAAGACCTCCGAATAGGAACTATCAAAAATAGTAACCCACTGCTAGTTATAACAAGAGAACAGAGAGTACTCTGTTGAGAATAACAGAGGCAAAACGTTTACAGAACAAAGGTTAATCATCCGCGAAAACATGCGAACACATTCCGTTAGTGAACAGAATCAAATCGTAAACAACGCTCAAAATGCCATGACGAAAACTCACCAGGTTCGTCAGAGGACCGGAGCGGTTTAGAAAAACATGAAGTGATAAAACCGTCTGTAAAGGTAAACTAAGCAGAAACTGCCAGAAATGCGACAAGACCGTGTTATTAAAACATAAAAGAAATAAAAAGTGCCAAAAATTGGCAAAATTCCGTTAGTAAAAGGACGAAAGAACAATCGCCAAAACAATGGCAAAGTTTTGTTAGTAAAAATAAATGAAATAAAAAGAGCCTAAACAATGGCCAAATTTTTTTGTTAAAAGAAATGAATTAAACGTGCCAGAACAGTGCCCGAAATCCGTTAATGAACAATTAAGACGTTAAGAAAATTAATTTAATAATTCCAACAGAACGAGACAACGTGAATAATTGAAAGCGAGAATACTCACCTCAAGAAAGGGGTGGTCCTCTTCTTGAAAGAACGGCCCTTGCAACTCCGCCTTGATAGTCTAGTATATTCTTCAGATATGCAAAAACAAACGTGGCTGGTGTTTTCCATGCCGCAGCACGAAGAATCTCACCAAAAAAGCCAACCAAAAAGCGCAATTGATGTAGCTATGCCTCGTACCTGAAGTGCCTTAACCGAACGTTCTATGAATAACGCGGATTTATTGTACGTAATTGCCTGAACAATTCAACGTGAAATTGTGTCATGCAAGACGGAGCGATGCGGATTTTGTAAGGACACAAATAAGGCGGTGACGTCGTTCCGAAAAGATTGCGTTTAATATAGTGTTTGAGACATCGAATGGAGCACCAGGCCTTGTCCTCTGCCTTGTCAGAAAACATAGCGAGCGACGGAAGGAAAATAGGTTCCAGTGAAAACTCTAATGTTTGATTCTTGGCTAAGAAGGCTGGGTCTGGCACGAGTCAAATGCCCCCAAATCAAAGCAAGTATGGCCCTCCTTGAGCAAAAGCGCGTGAATGGCGCCTCTGCATCTAGCAGAGGCCACGGAGAGTAAAAATACCGTTTTGATCGTCAGTTCCTTAAGAGGACATTCTGGCAAAGGCTCAAACGGAGCCTGTGCTAATGTCTTGAGAACCACCTGCATATCCCAAGGGGGAGCGAGGTTCCGAACTGAAGGTCTTTGTAAGAACATTCCTTTAAGTAATCTTTCCAGAGGTTGCGCGTTGGTGACGATCGAGCCATCTAGAAAGCCCCGGTTGATAGCTGCTATGGCTGTCCTGAACCCCTTGACTGTATTGATGGATTTATTCAGGTTAAACTGGACCAATCAAAAATCCGCTACGTCACGAATGCAGAGAAACCGATCTATCCTAGCACCAGTCTTGGAACATTCTGAGTCTGGAAGCATACATCCTCAAAGTGGAAGACCTCCGGCTTCAGACTGTTAATGGGCAGCTGTCTCTGAAAGACCCAGCGACACAAGGGATTAGCGGATAGAGGCCACACAGTCAAATGGAGTGCTTTGGATTATGGTGCAGTTTGCCGGAGCCCGGGATTGAGACTAACTCGTCCCTGACTTTAAGCTGTACGGGAAACCTGCAACAAGATTGAGCAGCTGAGGGAATCACAGTTGGCCGGGCCAGTTGGGAGCTACCAGAAGAAACATGGGACACTGATCGTATATCACCCTGCCCGGTACTCTCGGTACCAAAGCGGACGGTGGGAAGGCGTAGCCCACGAAGTGGGTCCACCTGATCGTGAACGCGTCGACTTTCCAGACTCTCGGGTCAGGTGTCAGAGCACAAAAAATTGGTAGCTTGTGGTTGTCAATGGACGCAAACAGATCTACATCCAGGAAAGCGAAGGTCAACCAGATCACCTCGGCCACCCGCGGGAGGAGGGCCTATTCTGTGGGGGCTCCTTGGAGGCGGGATAACAGATCCGTGATCATGTTCTCCTTGCCTGGCAGGTGGACCGCCTGGAGTGTGACTTTGCTCGTCATGCACCAAGACAGAAGAAACTTGGCCAGGATCCAAAGACTCCTGGATCTCGTGCCCTCTTGTTTGTTGATAAACGCCACTACCGTGGTGTTGTCTGTGCATACGAGAACAGTCTTGTTCCATACCCGTGGTAGAAAATAAACAAGAGCGCGGCATACTGCCTCTAGTTCCAACGGATTGAAGTGCTGAGCGCTTTTAGTGTCCATCCAAAATTCCACGACTTGGAACCACCCTAAATGTGCTCCCCACCCCGTCAAAGATGCATTGGTCACTACTGACACTGAAGGTTTGACAGGTGGAAAAATCACTCCCTGTGACAGGTGAGAGTGGACTCACCACCACCAAATGTGGGGAACCACCGCCTGCATATAGGGGACGAGAACACTGAGGTCCCTCCTGGATGAAATTGTAGATCCCGCATGTAAAACCTGCACATGGGGACTACATCTACTAGACTGGCTAGGTATCCTAAGAATACCAGCCAAGCTCTCACTGGCAATGCAGGTAGCGAGAGAAGGATGTCAGCTCCGCCCTCACGACTAGGATCTGCTCCTCTGTCGGTCGTATATGACCTTGAGTATAATCCAGGATTGCTCCCAGAAAAGTGGGAGTCTGAGAAGGAACTAAATTGGACTTGGCGTGGTTGATCACCCACCCCAAGTCTTGTGCCACTCTTATGACTACGTTCGTGTGTTCCGCGATGGTGGCTGCATCTACTACAACGATCAGCCAGTTGTCTAGGTACATAAAGATTCTCATGCCTTGCTTTCGTAGGAAGGCTGCTAGAACTTTCGTTATCCTGGTGAAGACCCTGATGGCAGTCGATAGCCCAAAAGGTAATGCCCTGAATGTGTACGTCATTCCCTCAAATTGGAATGACAGAAAAACCCTGTGTTCCTCGAACATTGGCACATGGAGATATGCGTCTGCGAGGTTGTCGGAGGTGGCCCCTAGGCCCCTTGTCAACTGAGGGAGGATGGAGTGAAGAGTCTCCATTTTGAACTTCAATGGACAAATAAACCTGTTGAGTAATCTGAGATTGATTATTGGGCACCACTTGTTCTCCTTCTTGGGGGCCAGGAAAACCGTGGACATTACGACAACAACTCCACGTGGTCACTCAGACGAGGCGTAGGGGTGGGGCGAAAGACCCCCCTGAGGCGTTGGAGTTGTGAACTCTAGACGGTAACCCTGCCGAATGGTTCATAGCACCAATTTGTCTGTGGTGACTCTCTCCCATGCCTCTGGAAATTTCCCTAAACGCCCCCGACTGGAACGCCTGTCAACGGGGCATCGGGGGTGGGTCAAAAATGCTGTCCTTTGCCCTTCCTCCTCCCTTGGGAGGGGAAGGAGCGTTGACCGGTCTCTGCCACGTTCACTCTGCTGGTCCATGAAGTGAACTCCTGGCAAGAGAAAGAAGCTGTATAGGGTCCCATTACTGCGTCACGGCAACAACGGGCCCGTCGATGGTTATACGCACCCCGGCCCCATCGGGGGCCAAAGGGCGGCAACATGTGAAAAGAGAAGAAAAAGACTTCATCTTCGCTAACAGCTTCTGAGTCTTCCGAAGATCGCCCTAGCGTCCAGCTTGGCGCGACAGAACATCTCGGAAGTGACCTGCAAATAGCTTTGGGCTGAAGGTCCGTCTGAGTGGCGTCAGAGAGTCCAAGGAGAGGTAGGACATTCTCGCGCCTCTCCCAGACTACCTTTGCAGAGGCTTAGGCGAGTTGGTCGACTGTCGCATCGAGTAAATCCGAGAGTCCGGTTAACAAAGGCGCGGTCTTTGTAAGGACGTCGGCTGGTAGAAGCCTATGCAAAACCAAGTCTAAGCCCTCTGTCACCCATACGGCAAGGGCTTGGTATTTAAAACCCCACCGTATAGCCCAGTCGACAACTGTTAGGGAATCTTCCCTTCACTGGACCGGAGGGTTAAGAAATTTCTTAGCCCTGGCTACGGAGCTGGACACCGCTGTGCTGCCGCTCCCGGCTGACAGAGGAGTTGCCACACTCCTTCCGGGATCATTATGAGCGCCTGATAGGCAGCCTTGTCAACCTCTTTGTTGTAGGCTGTCCAGGGTCCTGGCCCAATGCCGAACCCTGGTCACCAGGGAGGCATCAATGGAAAATTGTCTAGCCATTGGCTTACTATTCCTCGGAGCTGAGCTGAGCAGTCTAGGCTGAGACTGTGGGCCAGCCTCTATAAGAGGTGCTTCTGCAATATCCAGCTTGATTTCCCGTTCTAGAAAGTCAATAAGCTGGGCAACCCCTCCCCTAGTAAAGGGTCCATTGGGTGGGGTGGCAAGAAGAGGACCTCATCCAGTATCCGGTAGAATACAGGGTCTTATCTAGTGCGGTCTACATCGTTGATGCAGCACTGGGAACGTCTTGAACCAGGGCGGCGGGAGAATTCCCCCGTTTTAGGGGTGGTCCCTTGCCATGGGCATGTCCGGAGTTTCCACTGGAAGGTCCAGATCATTCAAAAAATTGACTTCCTCTCCTGAGGGATAGATGTCGAGGGCATCATCCTCCGAGACCTCAGGGTCAGGGGATGTCATGCCTCGGCAGTGGCAGCTGCCAGGGGGGGCGAGGTGCGGGAGGTGGTAGCCTCCGCTCTAGCACCTGGGACACTAAAGTCTTAAGTGTTTTCTTGAGTGTGTCCTGGAAGGTGGGATCCTCGAGGGTGTTTCCCCTGTGTCGCTTCCTTGGCCTCCGCCTGGGTTCAGGGGAGGATGAGGAAGAGAAAGAGGACTGGTGACATGGACTCTGTCCCCCGTTGCATGCACTATCCCGTTCCCTGTCTCTTCTCCAGGGTCTGCCCCATTCAGGAGACCTCACCGAGGGGTCAGGAGGGCTGGGCTCCATCACAGCGCTTGGCACCACCAGGGTACGTGTTAGCGTACGCCTACTCAGCTGCAGGGGCCCGTCATCGGGTGACTTGCTGAGAGTGGGCGGCAGCCCCCTCCCTGGGCGGGAGGGGGCTGCGGTTTAGGCCTGGGTGGCAGCAAGGGGAGGGGGAAGACGAAGACGGTCTATCTGACCGTCGCTTCTCCATTCTCTCTGCTGCTTTTTAAAAGTGCCGGTCGCGGTGGAGTCTGTGCTTCGACCACGCCGCTTGATCCCAGTCGCTGCATAGAGTACAAGGGTTGGACTTGCAGCATAATCTACACGCGTAACACGTGAGATGGATGTCATCGGAGCATGATTTAAAGATGCGTTTACATGCTATGCATCGCGGGACATCTTGGGTACATAACGCACCGACACTTGGGGACCTGTCCTCTGTTTTCATGATACTGGTGAGAATAATTGCGGAACTGTAACGTTCAACGCAGACAATCTTATTGATGGTGTTCACACGGCCGTGGAACTGCGTAGCTAATGGCTATGGGACCAAGAAGAAAATAGCTCTGTGGTGCTATACTTCTTGCAAAGATTGTCACTTGTCACCTGACCATGTAGCTTCGTAGCTAGTGCGTCTATTTCCGGGTTAATCGTACGGTGTACGTTATCCCATTACAAAACTATGGAGCCTACGGACCCGTTCACCGCAGCCATATAGACCCATAAAGCCATGGGCCATGGAGCCGTAAACACGGACCATGGAGCCGTATGGAGCTGTCCAATGGACCCGTACGGAGCTGTCACGGACCCGTGAACACGGGCCGTGAAACTATATGGATCCGATCACCGGAGCTGTATGGACCAGAAAGGACCCGTGAAATCACTTGTGACTCACGTATAACCTCCTTGGGCGCCGCCTTTACATGGCCCCACTAGTCTCTATCGCGAAACCGTGGACAACAGCGGTGTACAAAGGTTTACCCTCTAAAAATATGCGCCTCTTACAATTCATTAATCTTATCGAGAAGGGGGCGTTTTTTTTACAGTGGTTTATTCTAAGTGATGTCTAGGATACCACTTAGCTTATCAGTATAGACTCAGGTAACTTACGTCTGATAGACCGCACCCGTGGCCCTGCCAATTCAGTAATCTATTGAGTCAGGGGCCTCAGGGGGTGAATCAGGAAATAGTTAACAAAGTAAACAAACACAGGCCTCCACGACTCAGTAATCTATCCAGATGGTGGCCATGGCATAAGTGGAAACTCTGAGACGAAATGATTTATGTCGCTCTTGGCGAATTTCTGAAAAGTACACATACATATACACTTACACCAAAATTCCCCTACGGGGGATGTACATACAACCCTTACGCGGGTGAGACGGGTCTGCAGGAGACTTCAAACATAGAAAGGCAAGCCACAGCAATTTAGTACATCAATAAATTTTATTAGAAAAATTATTATCTGACAAATTTTTTAAACCCGAGAAAATGCACCAGACGTAAATTCTTAAAAAGCGTAGGGGTAGCGTGAAAAACACAAACCACTGAATAACTTGGCGTCTGTGAAGATAAAAAGGAAAGATTAGATCTCCTGTAAAGAGGACGTCAGAGAGACCCCCTCAAGGTCTCTCCAACGCCCCAAAATTCAAGCTTGAAAATTAAAAAGTTTATATTAGTTATATGCGAGAAAAAACAAATACACGATATGCACTGGTAACATTGAATAAAATATAGGCTCTTGTAACAACTGTAGCTCCTTGGAGCTATAAGAAGCCAACTCCTCGAACACCATGTGGTGACGTCGACCCAATACGCATGCGCCAACATCAATTGAAGAAATTGGCCTAATGCATACGAGAACCTGTACTAAAGATATCCTAACATGTTGATACAATACATAGTATAACGCTAGGCTCTCTTCGTGGAAGGGCGGGGCTGGGGGTGAAAAACACTTCAACCCAGAGGCAAGAGGTCCACTAGACAGGCACACTTGGTTCTTTAAGGCCTTAAAACACATGCCGCGAGAGTGGGACTCTATCGAACTAGCCACCTGCTTTGTATGGATGGAGACAAAAACACACTATTTTAAGTGTAGGCTACACGGGAAAGTCCTGTGAGTCGGACAGAAGAAATCCTGGACCCATGGCTACCTTGTCTTACCTCAAAAGACTTGAAATGGTGAAGCGGATAAGACCGAGCAGCATAAAAACCTGCCTTGTGGAAGCTGCAAGGGTAAAAATTGTTAGAAAAAGGTTAAAATTTACAAAAGAAAATTTGACCAGTTCCAGCAATGTTGTGATAACAACGGGCTGAAAAGAAGTGTGGGTGAGTAGAGGTAATATGGAGGTCAGGACTGGGCTGGTAACTACGTTTTTAGGGTCGGTTAGAAGTGCATTAGAATCAGGTCATGTGACCAGATTGCATATTTATAGCATGGAAGGTAAGGTATAACTAGAAGTAAATTCATGAAATTATATCAATATTTGATCAAAAACACTCATAAAAATATCAAAATAGATTTTTCAAATGCAGAATAGGTGATGGCAAATCAGGTTGCTAACAACCACATATGCAAAGTTTTCTTAAATCTCTTTATGCAAAATGGTAAAACAATGGTTAAAAGCTATTATCGGGTAGAAAGCATTATTATTGATTGATAAGTGCTGTTACTGCTTTCGCAGGCGCACTTTAGCTTGAACTCTGTTGATGGATTTGTCAGATGATATGATATAATGTGGCTGAGTTTTAATTAGAAAAAATAAAAAATTCTTTGGTTCATTTCTTACGACTTATGCTTGATGCCGTCAAAAAAATCTGAAGTAATTTTTTTTTAAAGGTAGAAAGCAGTGATGATGTTGACCAAAGGTATGTTTTGCACTGGAAGACAAAATCACAGTTCCTTTAAAACCCTTTTTCCTGTGGCTTATAGCACTCTGATAAAAAGAGGATTTGAAGTCACTTTTTAGCTGAACATTGATTGATTAATTGATTGATCGATTGATTGATTGAGCTATAAGGTCTTATTTGGTACAAATTAACCACATGCTAAAGAGAGGATTTGAAGTCACCTTTCAGCTAAGCATTGATTGATTGATTGATTGATTAAGCAATAAGGTCATAACCACATGCTAAATTCATGTCTATCATGAAATCAACTTTCAGTTTTTTGGATGCAGGTTGGACAATAAAACCTTCCAGAGAGAAATGATAACAAATTAAAGGTAAAACTTTGCACACGTCTACAGACCTTATGCATTGACGTTACAGTCTGCATAGTTACCATAATGGCGCCATCCCTCTGAGGACAAGCTAGAGTGTATGTTTATGTACGCATTTTAATTTCAGGTGCGCACTGCACGAAACCAATATTTACGCATACAGTGTATATCTTTCAGCCTCAGCGCTGTGGAGGGAGGGCGCACATCTGTCTGTTACATCATGTGCATAAGGTCTATGGTCATTAGTAACAACACTAGCAACCTAAAAATAGATACACAAAAAAACCCACTGAGGAGAGTTACAAACACAGATCAAACCTAAACATTTGTTTGTCAATTAGGGTGTTTCAGCTGATGTCATGAGGTCACGTGACTTTGTTTACATCGCCATTTTGTCGGGCAAGAACGATTGTCTGCTGTACACTTATTTAGACTTACAAACGCTTGCATGTTCTTATATAAGATAATTTTTGTTAGATAATTATGCCTGAATCTTGCTGTGCCGATGGTTGCACTAATAGATGTGTGCCGGGAAATAAAACGACGTTTTCTCGATTTCCATCTGATCCTGATCGACGTTCGAAGTGGATTTCTGCTCTACAACGCAACGTCTTTCAACCTTCAGTATAGGATTTGCAGTGAGCACTTTATGCCTGGTATGTAGGCTTTGTCTGCGTATAACGAACAATCAGATGGTGTTCACGTTAAAGTTACTCTTCGTATACCCGGTAAATATATAAAACGTTAGGAAAACATGAAGTAAAATCGCATCCGTGAAGAAAAACAATAAAATTCGCTGAACTAGTGGGTAGGTAAGCAGGCAGTATGTTTGTTGTATGCGTGATGTGACTGAGATGTGTGAAACGCAACAACGCTTGCCCAGCAAAATGGCTTCCAGATGAGTTAAGAGTCACGTGATGAAATCCCTCTATACGACAATTAAAATGAACTCACTCAATTGTTTGCTGGAGTAGCTTTGGAGCGGGTATGAGGAATGAATACAAGGCTTCACTGTGCCTTAGAGTGTCATCTTGAAGCACAGCCTGAAAACCAAACAAATGATACAATGTAGGATAATTCCATCACAAAATGCATACAAATCTCGGAATTCTGCAACAAGACTAGCAGCATGTTAGAATGGAGACATTCCATTAATAAGTTTCCCTTATCAGGAAAGCTCTTCAGAAGTAATGAAACACTGTTTTGTCTACACAATATGGCACCTAGCTAATTGTCAGATTTAATTGTAAGAAAATCTTCAACAAATTAGTCTAAGGTCCAATAATGGTATCTATTTGGTTGTGCCTTGTACTCGCTGCAAATTCTTTGATGACAGAGCATTTGCTAGAGCAGGACCGTCTCTGTAGAATGCTTTGCCTACAAAAATAAAGAATGCCAATTCATTTGCAGTTTCCAATAAAACTTCTAGAAGCACATCTTTTTAAGGTTGCTTATGATATTTGATTCTATCATATTTTAGAAGGTTTGAAAGTCTCTTTCACTCTACATCAATTTTTGTATTACCTTTTATTTTTGTATATAATTACCTTTGATATTTTATCGCTAAGTCTATCAGTCTGTAACAACCATATGTTCTTTTTAAATCATAATTTTAAAGTTCTTATAGAAGTTATTTTACCTTTTAATGTTTTATTGGTATAGATGTATTGTTCTTAAATCCTTCAAATTTTTCTCTATTTTTACTTATATTCGATCTTATTACTTAATATACTTTTTGCTGCATGTTTTAATCACATTAAGTATTTTAGGGCTAGTTTTCTTAACTTTTATTTTTCTTATGTATTCATGTAATATTTTATTTGTACAGCACCAATTATTATTTACATAAAATTTGGCACTATATAAATTGTAATAATAATGATAATAATTATAACTATAATAATAATAATCTTAATATTAAATATTAATAATAATAATAATAATGATAACAATAATGATAATAATTAAGAAGTAAAATGATGTGTTCACAGGAATTAAAACAAAACATCATCTTTTTCGCATATCTCAACAAACTCGAAATTCACAGGATAAATGAAAAGCACTTGGGACATCTGTTTGATTGCATTCAACTTCAAAGTATGACAGGCTTCAGTTTGGAAAATTATGGACTAATTCTAAAATATGACTGATTGAAATTTGAGGATTCTGTTATATGTAATGTTTTGTGGTATCTTTGCTATTTACAAGTATCCATTAAAATACATGTTGTAAGCCCCACAAGTTTACAGACAATGCAAACATTTCAAATGTCTTGGTGCCCATTCCTGAGTTGTTTTTGTTAATAATCTTAAATTTTCAATGATTTGAATTAATATGTAATTATTATTTATTGCTAAAATTTTATTTTCTATCAAGAACGTTGTATTAATAATAAGTGGAATTTTGGAAGGAAATTTTTTTTATGACTTTTATTATGTTTACATGTCATAAAATGTTGTGCCTTTGTATTATTTATTGTTAAATGAGCTGAGCAAATAAATCTAAAGCAAAAAGACAAACACTTTGTATACATGGAAATGTTGATAAATTACAAATATAGTATAAAAAGCACAAAAATTACAATTTGCTGAGATAAGAATAGATGTATCACGTTGGTAGAGCGAGATAACAGGAAAAGGCAAACACAATCATGGCCAAAAGTAGTTGAGACAAATCACCACTTCCCAAGATTGTAGCCTATGAGTTGGAAATCCCCCAAACAATAAAGTCTGATGAGAATTTAAAGAAAAACTGATACACACCTTCTCACATGTGCTTTGAATCCTTGAATTGAAGGAGACCAATATTGTATTACAGATGTAGAGTAAATCAATGTTAGCAACTTATCTGTAACTTCAGATTCGCTCCGATAAGAGCAGTAAGTATATCAATGAAGATAGAGTTGGACTTACATTCAAATACTTTTGTAGCACCTCTTTGGCATTGCTCAGGAATTCTTTGTCTAACTTAGAAGACCTTTTTGGAGTTGATGGGAGATCAGCTTTCTTGAGCCATTTGCTGCACTGTAAAGTAGAAAACACCAGGACAATATCTGGTTCTTAAAGGAGTCATAACATTGATATTTGATAGAGAATTTAAAAATAAACCAACTACCAAAAACCCAATCATAAAATCTTATTCCATTCTCAAGTTATCCAAATTTGAAGTTGTAACATGGATGTTGCCATTTTGTTCAATTTGTATTCCAATCATGCAAATGATGAAATAATTTGCCCTGTGTGCAAGCAGACATAATGTATTTCTTTAGAATTCTCTTTGAAATTTTCTGTCCAAAATGCTTTGACATGAAGTTCTAAGGGCTTGAATCATTAATATCATATACTGTACAAGTAAAAAGTCATAGACCCATGTAAAGCACAAATTATTTTTTAAAAGTTAGAAAATTTGAAATAGATTATAAAGGAACACACTAATATTTCATTTCATTTACTTGTTTCTTTAAAACAAACAATAATGATAATAACAATAATAAAAACGATAATAATAAAAACAATAATAATAATAACAATAAAGATGACGATGACGATGATGATGATAATAATAATAATAATAATAATAAACTGTACATATAACAAAAATACAGAAAGTTGTGAAAGGAAGTGCCCTAAAACACCAGCATGGCTTAACGCAGTAGGGCACTCCCTCAAAGTAATGAGATAATATGACTTAATCTACTTTGAGTATATACATAGTTATATATAAACAAGAATAGAGAGAAAACAAAATAAGAAGAAAAAAATATATATATATTCAATCTGTACTGGGGTATGACATCATTTTTATAAAGAAAGCGTGTGAACAAAATGGCTGCTTCCATGTAAGGTTATATTGACAGATTTATTGTTTTAATCAATTAGAAATGATATGCTTAATTGTTTTGTACGATGTGAAATTTCTTCAGATGACTTATAACTATTATTTCTATCATTTTAAATGAAGAAAAGCCTGCCTTGTCTTCTTTAATTGAATATTAGTGTTCAGGTGCTGAGAAGTCACATGGGACGCATGAAGTGACATATAAATAGCTTCAACTCTTAACTCAGAAACACGAATTATATGCCTTCTTCAGACAAAATCAAATCAACATTAGATCAATTTGATTTAAAATATTGGATACAATCCAAAAGGTTACATTATTTCATGGGCCAAACCATATTACAGTCAAAATGGAATAATTTAAAACCATATTACACTCAAAACAGAATTATTTAATTGATGAGTTTCTTCATGCTAACAGCATTATAGCCTATGTTAATCAAAAACACGTATGGATCTTATAAATTATGGTATGGTATTATAGACCTTTTCAAATTGAGTTTAGCTGATTGGATTTCTTCAGTACTTCGACCAATCAAATGCTGGGGGAACTTTTCCATGGTTTCCCAACCAATCTGGTAAAGGTTTGAGGACAAAAATGTAAGCAGCAATACGCGCACATATTTCCTTCATGTATAACGCACGTATGGTACGTGCGCTTGAAAACATTTGTTCATACGCTTGGTCCCATACCGTGCACGAATTGTGCAGACGGCCAAGATTCCTCCAGTATTTTATAGGTCAGTAAGATTCCTCCAGTATACGATTGTTCCATTATAGACACGTGAAACTCCACCATGTGACATTTAAATTATTATCCGGAAATTGCCGATTCAGATTTGAAAAGGTCTATTATCCATCTGCAATAGGACTACAAAAGCTGATCAAATTCCATCCACTTCTTGCCCCAGGTAAGTCATGCTACACGGGCAAACTTACAGAGCCTGATGCAAAACGAATAATATGAGTAATGTAATCTAATGTCTATCAGGTGAGATAGAACATATCATGATTTATATCTGCGCACATAATGAAACAATAATTTTTGACTTGCACATAATAAGCTCCTTAAGGTTGAATATACTTTTTAAGTAAAATATAAGCTGGGACAAGGAAGTGTGTGCATGGTATATAAGATGCCTGATCTAGAACAATTTTTTTTCTTGCTTAAAATGTTGAATACAGAACAGAATAATACCATGAACGTATCATTACGTTTAATGTTAAACATTTAAGGCTAAATTACTAGTTGAAAGCAGATGGATGGAATCATTACCTCTTTAATTCTGCTATGTAGCCCATGAAAGTCTGAAAGCCTCCGCATTACTACCCATCCTGAGACTGCGATGGCTGGATCCAGAGGGTGCACCACAATAATAAAATACACCGGTGAATGCTCAGAATCACTAGCGAACTGAAAAAAACAATATACAAAATAGCCAATGGATTAATAGCTAAATGATCATTACTACACAGCTGATACATGTTTATTTCCTTTGTGTAGGTATTACGTAAAACACCAGAACTCATAAGGAGATATCAACAAGAAAGTCACAAATACAATTTATTTTGATTCACCACTAACAACTTGCTTTGCATATTCATTACTTGTAATCATGTACCCCTCCTCTATACCTCTCACCCACTTTTACACACCCCTTTAAGTCTTCCACCAACTCTCACTGATTGCTTCACCATGTTTCCATTCCTACGTTCTCCCCTTTACAATCCACTTCAGCCGATATACAATACCCAACCAAAAAGTTCCACCCTTTCATTGCCTAAGGGATATAACATTCATTTCTGTTTATAGGCCAAAATAAGAAGAGATCTTTTTAGAACAAACAAAAACAAAAAAACAGCTTACTTCTGGAAGACATATATCTGTTCTCCATTTCCCAACATGCTCACACCAAAGATCCGTTCTCTCCGTGTAAAGCTCCAGTTCCCTCCTCTCAACTTTCAGTTTTTCAATTTCAGCTTCTAAAGACTCTTGCATCTAAGAAATGAAAATGCAATTACACATGCCAAAAAGTTTCTCTTTAAGCCTACCCACACCCGACACCTGAGTTAATCCTGAAAACTCAGGTATGACAATTACCAACCCGACTTTCTGTTCAGTGTATTGTGTTTCCACTCCAAACAATGATTGTTTATCTGCCATTCCCATGCACACCACAGTCAAGTTCGCCAAGGTTATTTGTGTGTACAAGATTACAGAAGTCAGTGCTGAGCAATCAGGGCACTTTTATGATTGAAATCAATATACGTGTTCAGTGTCATAGTGGGAGAAATTTGTTTGCACACTGGTGAAAAAACAGCTGTGTATCATATGCCTGAGGTGATGTTGTCATTAACTGTGAATGATTAACAGACCATTTTTCCTAAGGAAAGTTCCCTCAAATATCAAATGTAGATTTTTCTCAAAAAAATACTTCAAACAAAAGGCATTTCCTTAACTGAACATATATGTTGATAATAAATCATAAAGGAAATGACTTCTTGTTAAAACAAATATCATTCTAAAATTAGACAATCCATTCCTACTTCAACAAAGTATCACTCAATCAAATTTCTCTTCCAATGACTTGCTCTTGAGTAAGTATTTCCTTCCATGTATCACTCCAACTACCACCACTGAATTAATGAAACAATGTTTGTTTGTTTGTTTGATGAGGTCTTAACGGCACCACGACAACGAAGGTCAAATTGTGCCTGAGAGGTCAGATCATTTTAGAGGTAGTAAGGAAAGAGACCAGGGGAAGAATGAAACAATACTTCATTAAGAATCATATGCAGAGGTGGAACTTCAGGAAATATCATCACATCATCTTTTCATGTATTACTAAAGATTAATGTTGAGGCGGAGTGTTCATATACATATTTAATGAGGCAAAGCATTAAATACGCATATAAACATAATGCCAAAACATTAATAATCTTTTTATAAAATTTCCGTGTTTGATTGTTTGAAATGCATAAAAAAAATTATGAAAAAAAAAATGAAAACTGAGAAAAGTTTACATACATTTTTTCACTTTGTTAAGAAATTAAGTTCTTGTAAAAATGGACTAAAATTAAATACTGAAGGTTGTGCATTACATGGCGACAAAGGTCATGACAATGCTCCATAAAATT
Organism: Chiridota heheva; assembly: GCA_020152595.1. NCBI lineage: Eukaryota > Metazoa > Echinodermata > Holothuroidea > Apodida > Chiridotidae > Chiridota > Chiridota heheva. The sequence goes on from JAIGNY010001878.1 coordinate 772,526, forward strand.
ATCAATCATGCAAGTATTACTTCATGAGGTATCACCTCCTCAAGTATAAGTTCATCAAGTATCACTCACTCAGGTAGCACATGATCAAGTATCACTAAAAAACTAGTTCAGAGGTCAAGCAAGTTTATCTCATAAAAGAGAACAACTTCAATATCTTATTCCGTCAAGGAGAAATTCAAGTTCAAATCTCTGTCTTATCTGTGTAGAAAAAACTGGTGTAGTAAGTCTACTAAGGAAGGTTGGCGCCCTCATTACTGCATTCTTAACAATTGAACAATTTTTACTAATTAAATTATTTTTCATCAAAATTTCTTCAGATGGTAATTATAATTACCCGTACTAGATTCTGTTTTACTATTTTCCTGACACATCCAATGGTGTTTAAGCCACAAAATCACAGTACAAAATATGATATAATGCATAAAGAGTTTGAGGAATCTGAGGATGTGACATCACAACTAGTCTGATTTCAGTCGTTTTCACACAAATGATATCAAATTTTAAACCTAAATATCTCCAAACAGATTTACTTGACCCCTGAACCAATCCTTAAAATCAACTGTCTAATTTGATGCCCTCCCATGTAGCATTTTCTCAACATAATACCCTTCAATAGAGTATAAATTGGCATTCAACTAAGTATCACTCAATTTACACCCACCTTTGAGTCGGCACTATGCGAGCTCTTGATATTAACAAGCGCCTGGCTCTTGCGGCTCAGTTTCTCCTCAATATGCTGGAGACTTGTTACAACAATATCACTCTGGGCAGCGATGCTCTGAGTGGAAGATTCTAAATCATCTCTCAAGTCTTTCTGCAAGATGGAAAGAGAAAGAATTTTATTGTTTGTAAAATGTTGTCTGGAAAGTATAGTTTCATTCAAAAATTTGTTGGCATGCTAAAGGTTTGTTTGTCTGATGAGGGCTTAACGGCACCATGACAGTAAGGGTCAAATTGTGCCTGAGAGATTAGATCATTCCAGAGGTAGGAAGAAATGAAAACAGGGGGAGATTGAGAAAAACACCAGAAAATGCCAGAAAGCTGGGATCGAGAGAAAAGGTGCATGGGTTTGTTTGTTTGTTTGTTTGATGAGAGTTTAACGGCACCATAACAGCAAGGGTCAAATTGTGCATGAGAGGTTGGATCATTCCAGAGGTAGGAAGGAGAGTAAACAGGGAGAGATTGAGAGAAACATGAGAACTAAAAGCCAGAAAGCTGGGATCGAGAGAGGAGGTGTATGGGTGGAAAAATAATGTAGAGAGAGAAGCGGTGGGAAGGAGGACTAAATATGGTTGTAGAGGGAAGATGATGAAGGAAATAATTTTATTCGGAGGGTTTTTCTGGAAGAGCTCAGCTATTGAATTGTGGGCAGCGAGGGAAGCTCTAGGAAGGTTGTACAGGGGGCAAGCAAGGGAACGTGATATACTGTGAGGGTGCAATGGCAATGCTAAATGAATGTAACCCTAAAGAAATCTATAATTGTAGCCAAAATGCAGGGATAAAATTGCTAACAATATTTGAAACAGCATTACCTCTCAATGCTGTGCATTTAAAAAAGAAATTGTAAAAACATTGATCTAGGAGAGTGGGATTTGGCCAGGATTGTAGACTAGGTAACAACAATGCAAATATTTAAGCATAGCAAGGTTTAACGTCTTAAAAGCATCCGGGATCCAAACCCGGAATGTGCGGATGAGAGGACAAAGCACTAACCACTGAGGTCTGATAAGACGGGCATTGACGGGAATTTTTAAATATTACAACGAAAGAATGTGTAAAATGTTTTGTTGGGACATGATCAATTATCAAATTTGCTGCTCAGTCATAGCCACTCTTAGTAAATACTCTGGCAATAAAGGTGATTCATAGATTTAACATTGCATAAGAAATGTTAAAATATTTACAATGCAAACAAATAATATCACATGCAAAAACAACCATTATTTACATTCAAATAACCAGATAAAAAGAACTTTACCAGTGCACCACAACTGGTTATCAAAGGCCGTAGACATTGACTTGGTTGTCCATGTTATGTCTGTCTGTACGTCCTACCTGTGTTCTCGTCCGGGTCATATTAAAGCGTTTCGTGATAGCATTGTTACTATCATGACCGAATAAGCAAGCGACGACCCCGTCATTGTAATTGTGTGTTCACTCGTCGTCGTGAAAAGAACATCTTCAACTTTAAATAGGTATTAACCACAAAATGTATCAATCATAAGCATTTTAAAATCTCATTTCTAAAAATACTACACATGCTGATGGAACATGGTTTTACGTTAACATGATGGTAAACTATACATCAAAACATTTTGCAACTCGAACCTTGTATGTTTCTTTGACTTCGTCAGCAACTGCAACATTTAAGTCTTGTTCTCCTGAGGTGCATTCCACCAGCTCAGAGTAGGTGTCGCTGACTAGAAATGATGGGTAGCAATCATCATCCAGCTTCTGATACACTTGATGCTGAGCCTCGTAGAATGCCTCAGGTCCCTGGGTACAGAAGCAGAATACAAAATAATATAAATTCTGCTTCTCTTGTTGCTTTTTAATTTTCTTCTCATTAAATGAAAATTGCTATGAGGTCCATCTTGATTCACATTCATAGATTAATCTTTTCTTATCTTATAATGACCCAGTCCGCATTCCGTGCACTAAGACATGAAGATCTTCGGCGTGAAACTTAGTTCTTTCTTTGATGTAAGGCGGTGGGAAAAGTAGATGGCTGTTACTTGGCGTACCAGCGTGGCAATAAAATATCTACCTTGGCGTAAAAAAAACACTATTGTGGGATTTGCAGCATTGGCAAACAGGACACACAATGAGTTACTTACCTACAATATCAATAAATCTTACAGAATGTACTAGGCCTATGAAACTAAATAACTTTGAAACAATTACACTTAAAGACACTTAAACTCCTAGATTACTTTAGACAAACGATGCAATGGCAGCCATTATGAAAGAGGTGACGTAGGGAGGGCGTAATGCTGAAATATTTTTTTCCTTTGCTATGAATATAGTTTTGTGTATTCCTGTATCATTGACTTTATATGAATTATAAATAGAATACTGTCAAGAACTAATGCATATTCATTAGTTGTACTGTTAGCCAATCATGTTATTTCAAAAGTAAAAGCAAGTTTTGTCACCGCAGAAAGTATTGTAGAAGCAAAATACTAAACAAGACTTAAACTAATTTTGGTAACTCGCTGCAAGGTCTCTTGACTGTTTTGGCATATGAAAGCAAAGGCCTCGTTGTACCTTCAGCATAAGTTTTACATGGAATGCACCCTGGATAATGACAACTCGGTCCTTATCAGAGTACTGACATGTTTACCACAAATGTTAATTGAATTATTGCCATTTTCTATTTGGTTTTCATCTAAAAAAAATTAATAGTAAGTTCAAGAATATTTGCTTTTGGTAATCTTACTTTTTGGATTGCTATGGTAACAGTTTGCATAAGAGGTGAGGTTAAGCTAATTGCAAACAACTTTCTTGTAATCTGACTGAATTAAAAAAAGGTGACAATAATTCATGTTAAAGGTTGACCTAAAGAGAGGAATGTCTAACATTTTCAAAGCTCCATTCTAAAACTTACAAGTTGGCCATATTTGAAAAATAACCTTTTTGTTTCTCCACACTCCCACTTCTGTAAAAGTTTTGCACCATTTAACTAACAGTCAGACCTTCAAATATGTTTGTTCATCTAGGGTTTCTGTTCTTCCCAGTAGAACTTCCCACCAAATGAACAACCACCAAACATTGAAGCTGCAATGCAGATGTTCATTCACTCACCTTGTTTCCCACCAGGAATTCTTGCATGTCAGCCACGATGCTCTTGTCCACTTTGATGATGCTCTTGGATGCTATGAACGTCTGATACACCTCATTGGCCTTCATGTGCTGGTCCTTTGACTGCCGGAAAGTAAACCGAGAAAAATGATGGAAATGAGGATAATAGCCAGATTAAGCGCCATCACTCACTTTTTTTTCTTTTTTTAAAGGAACAGTCCCATGGTTTTTTGTAAAATTTTATTTGAAAGAGCATACTTTTAGAGCCAATTTGGTAAAAATTTGGGTTGATATTATATTCCGTTCAGGAGATATGGATTTTTAATTCATGTTTGATGATGTCATAGAGGCAATTCTATTGCAATTGTTTAAATATTTCTTTAAATGTTAATTGGTTATATTTGTATGATTAAAAACAATTTTTCAAAAGTTATTAAAGTAGGGTATATTTGGCAATGTATATAAATACCAACTTTCATCAATTTATTTTTCTAGCAGGTTTTACTAATAAAAAAGGATGATAGATTTTAATGAAATACATCAAAATTGTGGGAGAATGTGTTGCTGTGATGTCATACTGAGCCTTTTCCTATTTGTTTATTGGCATTTTTTGTGAACATTAAAATTTGAATATCTCCTGGTAGGAATAAGATATCAAGATGATTTTTGTACTAAATTGTTTCTAAAAGTTTTCTTTCTTATGAAAGGTTACAAAAAACTGAAAATATTTCTTTAAAAACATGGAAATATTCCTTTAAAAACATGGGAATATTTCTTCAAAAAACTTGGGAATATTCCTTAAAAAACATGGAAATATTCCTTTAAAAACATAGAAATATTCCTCTAAAAACATGGAAATATTCTTTTAAATTATGGGAATATTCCTTTAAAAGAAAAGGGAATATTCCTCTAAAAACATGAGAATATTCTTTTCATACATTGTGTGATATTCATCATGGTCTGTCAAAGGTCTAGGACATGTAGAGACAAAATTAGATCAAATAAAATTAGCAATTCATTTCTAAATCTCAATCAAGTCTATTTCTGCTAACAAATTAAATTAAGTATTTAGTGTATATTCAAAATGGCAAAATACCTCTTCAAAAGAATTAATAAGAAAATACCATGGTATATATATATACATAATGATTTGCATATGATGCCTGAAAATTTATTTTAATATATATATATATATATATATATATATATATATATATATATATATATATATATATATATATATATATATATATATATATATATATATATATATATATATATATATATATATATATATATATATATATATATATATATATATATATATATATATATATATATATATATATATATATATATATATATATATATATATATATCAAAATAAATTTTCAGGCATCAATATCAAATCATTATGCTAATTTGTGATGTATGAGTAACTACCATGGTATTTTCTTACATCAATTCTTTGAAGAGGTGCAGCAACTTTTGCCAGACATTTTGAATATACACTAAATTCTTACTTAATTTAATTTGTTAGCAGAAATAGACTTTCCCATTATTTTCATTGATTGAGATTTAGAAATGAATTGCATGAAGCATAATGATCCCTGAGATTTCGAACAATGTAAAATGGTCAATTTTGAACCAATTTTGATGGAAACTTTGGTAACTTTAATGGTTTTCAACAAATTCTAAAGCAATTTAGCTAGTGATGTCTATATTTAGTCTTCATTCCATTGCCACCCCATTAAAGCACTTTTTAATTGTAGAATACCAAAGAAAACTTCTGCATTCATCAAGAACACTTTACAAATGTAGAAGGAAAAAATCTCACCTTTTTACTTATTTTAATCGACTGAACATTCATCCAGAAGCTAAAGCCAAAAAGTAAATAGATAAAACAAATGAGAAATTAAACAATCATCAAGATGTTTTGTAATTAAAGGGACACTATGCTTTATATACAAGAAACCTGTAAGTCTCATTTACTTTCAAAATTTGATACGATTAATATCTTTCATTTATCTTCATAAACTATTGTTTTATCTAATCCATTGCACATTATATGACATCATAAATTCCCAAAAAACACCTTTTATCCCAAAATATCCTTTGGGCTGATGTAAATGAGGTATATGTGATAAATCATTCATCAGTTCATAATAAGAACGTCAATGAACACATAATTTTTCACTGATATATCATCTCAAAACATACACACTGTAAATGAAGTATGGGGTGCCCATGCTCTAATAATCGCCCACCCAACATTTTTTTACTGATAATATATTTTTAACTGATAACATAATTTATTTGATTAATTTGAAGACTTGAAATGCTCAAGTTTTGCCACATTTTTTGCTTATTTTGCACCTGACACTCACGATGTCTTTGTGGTGGTTATTGTGGGGATAGTATAGAACTAGCTTACATATATGTACTGTGCGGGGCCTCACGAGCATGGGAGCATATTACGAAGAAACATCAGCCCTAAAAAGTGGTGCAATTCTATTTTTGTAAGTTACCTGGGAGCTTATTACGTCAAATACAGTATTTGTATATCAAGTTGATTGCTCTTCAACTAGACTTGTAACACAAAGGTACAACACAAACATACTATTTTCAGCGTGAATACCTGATATTTTAAACATCTGACAAAAGACTACATCAAGAGACTGATACTCACTGTAGCAAGTCCTCCATTCCCTCCTTAACCAAGAACTCCATTAAGTGGTAGCGCCCTCTTTCGTCTGCCAATATTTCATCCAGCGTCCATAATCTCTGTTGTGTCTTATTCTCTGGTTCAGAGACAACGTGACTGAAGTATGACTGGTAGTAGGGACCACCGAGAAAATAGACTCTCTTCTCACAATGGGTTTTTGCCACTTTGCACTACAAAAGAAAAACGTTGTTTTCCTTCGAACTAAAAAAATCCACTCATTTTCAAGATTTGAGGCAGAGGTTTAACTAATATAATTGTAATAATATAAGATGTTATATAATACAAACAAAAGCAAAATTAATGCAGTTTCCAACTTTCTTATGATAAGTGTGTAATATACCTATATCGAACACACACAAATTTATTCTGGTGTACAAACAAATTGTCATACCTCAAATTGAGAATTAAAAGTGGAAAATTTTAACTGCCATTGTCAGCCGCCAGTCAGCATGAATCATTTTAAATTAACTAAAAAAACAGAAACTATCTCTGAAACTTTTATCTGAGCTACCTTAACAACTGTTAGAAAATGTTCAAAAGATTTTCCTTAAAAGCAAAACCTCCAACAGTTGGACAGAAATCATAAAAATTAAAAAAATCTTAAATATCTTAAACACCACTTGTAATAATAATAATAATAAATAATAATAATAATAATAATAATAATAATAATAATAATAATAATAATAATAATAATAATAATAATTATAATTATAATAATAATAATGATAATAATAATAATAATAATAATAAAATAATAATAATAATCATAATAATAATAATAATAATAATAATAATAATAATAATAATAATAATAATAATAATAATAATAATAATAATAATAATAATAATAATAATAATAATAATAATAATAATAATAATAATAATAACAATAATAATAATAATAATAATAATAATAATAATAATAATAATAATAATAATAATAATAATAATAATAATAATAATAATAATAATAATAATAATAATAATAATAATAATAATAATAATAATAATAATAATAATAATAATAATAATATTTATATAGCGCAAGATCAACAAAGTTGCTCAAAGAACTTAACAAAGATAGGAAAAAACTTAAAAATAGGAAAAATGATATAAAGGTAAATATGCCTAAATTAAAAAACTTAAGCATAAACGATATCAACAAGGCAATCAAGAACATAAAATGACACTCTAAAATATGTATAGGTAATGAGATCAACTGTCAAATGGATGACTAAAATGCATACAAAGCACAAATCAATTACAATGTAAAAGCAAGCCTAAAAGAGTGTTTTTAAAAAGGTTTTAAATTTAGCAACAATATAACATGATCGCACAGTGATTACAAGGCGTTCCATATTTTTGGCACACAGTAACAGTCAGTAACTAATCAGTTCTGGAAAAACCTAATACAATGGTAACTTGTTATGTAGAGTTTAATGAAGTAAGTTTACTATGTGTTTCTTTGATTATCATTATTTATTTATTTCTTATTTTTGGATTTGAATTTCATTTTGTACACAAAAACAAAAATTTAATAAGAATATTTTTCATTAAGAAAATTTCACTCATCTTAATTAGGGTGTTCAGCTGACGTCACGAGGTCATGTGGCTTTGTTTATATCGCCATTTTGTGGGTCAAAACCACTGTCGTCTGCTGTACACTTAATTAGATTTACATACGTTTGCATGTTGTTATATAAGATTATTTTTGTAAGATAATTATGCTGGAATCTTGCTGTGCCATTGGTTGCACTAATAGAAGTGTGCTGGGGAATAAAAAGACATTTTTTCGATTTCCATCTGATCCTGATCAACATTCAAAGTGAGTTTCTGCTGTACGATGCAACAGCTTTCAACCTACAATAGGCCTTACAAACTAGACTAAGCAGCGCGCACTTTATATCAGGTACATAGGCTTTGTCTGATTATAGTGAACAATCAGATGGTGTTAACGTTAAAGTTTCTCTTCGTATACCCAGTAAAAATATAACCTACTTAAGGAAAATATGAAGTAAATTAGAAGCCAACAAAAAACTGCAATCAGTCAAATTCGCTGAACTGGCACTGGTAGGTTATCATGTAGTACAGTATGTTTGTTGTACGTGTGATGTGACTGAGCTGTGTGAAAACGCATGAAACCCAACGACTCCGCTGCCCTGCAAAATGGAGTCCAGTTGAGTTAGAATCACGTGATGAAATCTATCTAAAATGAATAAAGTTGTATTACAAGAAACACATTTTGCCAAAGTTGTAAATGCTAGGATTTTATGTCAGTACTTTGAGCCCACCTGTTTTATGTATCTTTTCAGATTTCTTGCTCGTAGCAAATCGCTCTTGTTGGTCCCTTTTCTAGACTTTTCGCTATCCTGGTTTCTGGTGCGCTTCATGTCTTCAATGAAGGTTGCGTGCATGATCTCTGTAAGTATGTGGTATCTGGGAATGAAAATGGGAAATAGTGTAAGAATCCCAGGACAAAAATCTAAAAAATAAAAAATCAATTTGTTTAAATGAATTTAAAATTTGGATAGAATTTACAAGGTGAAAAATAAACATTGCATCCATTCTGAATCCCATGGCAAATAAGAAATTTGCTACTTTTTAAAAATATTTTTCAAATACATTCTAAAGTTGTCAAGGTGAAAGTTTGTTTGTTTGTTTGATGGGATTAATGGCACTACGACAACCAGGGTCAAATTGTGCCTGAGAGGTTAGATCATTCTAGAGGTAGAAGGAAAGAAAACAGGGGAGAATAAGAGAAATACAAGAACTAAAAGTCAGAAAGCTGGGATCAAAGAAGAGGTGCATTGGTGAAAAATGAAATGTTTTCTATTCTGTCCTATAATACAATTAAAGATTAATGTTAAAGCATCGTGTTTATACCTGCATTTAATGCAGTGGGCAAAGGACTTTGGCTCGAGTGGAATGGCCCGACTTTTAGGAGTGCAAAGTCCTTTGAATAGTGCATTAAATGCGTATATAACGCAATGCCAAATCATTCATTTTTTTATACAATTTTTGTCTTAGATTGTTTGAAATGCACACAAAAATCACTAAAAAGAATGAACCAGAACCAAAAGGTGTTTTTTGGTTCCAATGCTTTTTTTTCATATGCTGAATGATTTGCAAAATTTGTATTTAACTGTCATGTCATTGCAAATTTTATAAAATATTTGTTCCAGGATATTTATTCATAAGCCACACCCACCATGCAGATCAATAAAAATGTTGACAACATTAGCATTTGCAGAATAATTGAAAACATTATCATAGTAAGTATGATGCAAAAACACTTATTTTATTAAACCTTTTTCAAGAATTTGTTAGTAAGCCCCACTTACTCCTTAATATCCATGAAACCACTACCACAGCATTAGAATATATATACAGACCATGACCCAACTGTGTAAGACATGGCATAAATCCGATATACCATTCATGAGATACAGTAGTGTTTACATCCTTTAGCACTTTCACATTAAGCCACGCCCACCATGCATATTAATGACATCTGTTGATAACATAAGCATGTACACAATAACCAACAAAATTATATTATCATGCTCAATATGATGCAAAACGGACATACACTTGCTCATTGATCACTTTTTCAAAATTTCACCTTGAGCCCCGCCCACTTATCCATATCAATGACATCACTACCAAAACATTAGGGCACATCTGCAGACCATGAGCTTACTGTGTACCATACCACACATGACATGAATGGAGTTCAAAGTTTTGAGATACCATTTTTACAAGCTCTTTTCAGCAAAATCGTATTAAGCCCACCCGCTATGCATACTGAAATTCAATGTTTTTATATCATGAACATCTATACACCAGCTTACATCATAATTGTACCAAATATGAAACAAAACAGACATGCAGTTGTTAGATTATGAACATATTTTTACATTAAGCCATGCCTTCTCATTAATATGCATGACATCACCATCAAAAATAACTAGAGCTATCTGAATAAGAGCATGCTTGACTATACAAAGCTGCAGGGTGAGTGCACTACTTGAAGGAAATAAGCAGTTACTTATCCCGTAACTTCCAGTGAGAGAAATTTTGATAACAAGCTAAGCTTTAGGGAAGTCCACTTACTTTGTTTTCATTTTTGGTTCTGATGCTATCAGCATCAGGAACGTATGGTGTTGGTGTGTGTATGTAGGTGTGTGTGTGTGTGTGTGAGGCTCTGCTTGTAAACACGATATCTCATGAGCGGTACATCTATGTCTTGTCATATTTGGCACATAGATGCATTGTCACTGGTAGATGATCCCTATTGCTTTTGGCTTTTGGTGTCAATATTATGCATATTAATGAGTGGGCGGGATTAAATGTAAAAATCTTCAAATGTTTATATCTTCACAACCACATGTCTGTTTTGCTTCTTATTTGGATAATCAAGTAAGTAGGAAAGATGTTAATGCACATACTACAAGAATGCTCAAATTCATTGATATGCATGGTGGGCGGGGCTTAATGTGTTTTTTTCTGCAAATAGCTTGTAAACAAGGTATCTCGTGAAACGTATATCAGTGGCACATCATATTTAGCACATAGATACATCATGATTCAAAGATGGTTACTATTATTTTTGGTGTCCATATCTTACATATTAATAAGTGGGTGGGGCTTAATGTAAAAATTTTGAAATATTCAAATCTTTACAAGTATACAGTATTCCTGTTTTGCTTCTTATGGGGGCATAGTTATGTTATTAGGTGCATGCTTATGTTGTCCAAATTTTATATTTAATTTTATTATGATCTTAAGAAGAACTTGACTGTATTTCATGACTCCACCCATATCCCTCAAGTGCAATAAATATTCACTGCATTTTCGATACTTCAATGACTTCATTACTTCAATCAACACATTCAACTCAACAAATTCCTGAAAAAATAACCTTGAATTCCTTACATGTAAAGCTTGTCTGTGCAGTGGCGTTGGCAGAGGTTTTAGTTTAGGGGGAAACAACAATAATATTTGAAAAATGGAAAGGGGGGGAGGGGGGCCACACCAAAGAATCTGAAAAAATTAACATGCACCGCCTTGACGATGATAATTTTATTCGCTAGAGAAATAACATTTTGTCTCACCTGGTGACCAAAATAAAAGTTTCTTTGAGTAAGAAATGCACTGATAATATTTCGGTGGCATAAAATACCTTTATTCTTTAGCCCCAAAATGACTGGTATCCTAATTTCGAAATTTTACACCCGTCTGTAACTTTGTCCCCACAAGCCCAATGGCGCGATACAATATGTACAATATCATATTACTGAACAACAGACGGACAAACTTCCCGTTAGAGTTGTCATTTAAGTATGAAGTTAAGTTATTTATGCAGGAAAATCATCCGAAAAGACAAGGTTTTTCATTCCAAATTATAATCTATAACACGTTTCTGTACTGGCGAGTAACTTAACAATTTTGGCAATTAAAACTTTCGAAATGAGGGAAGACGGTCGCCAGTTTTTGTATGAGTTGGCAACCACAAAGCAAATGCAATTGTTGAGGGTTGACAGTAATGGAGGAGAAGGGGGTAAGGGGTCAGTTGATTTGGCTGTGTAGTTGATATGAATGAATAAAGGAAAGAAGTTTTGAACAGGAGTAATTATGGAAGAACTCTGTGAATGTTTAGATGGGACAAAAGGGGCCCTGTGGACGGCAAAAAGAGAACCATCTAGGAGGATATGCTTGACTTTTATGTCTTTGTTTTCAGGATAAACATGCCTGACCACTGAGCTAAACTTCACTTCTTACCTTATCTGAAGTACCTCATCAATGCTTGTGCATTCGTTGATCATCTTGATGAAATCCTCATAGGTGGCAGCATACGCATATTTTCTTTTGTGACTTTCAGCTAGATGTACTCGGTGGTCCAGGTACTGCAGAAAGGTCGTGTTGATGTAATGTGGGTCACAGATTTTGTCTATTGCTGGTCTGAGCACTGAAAAATAAAACATAAAAAAAATGAATTTATCTGCATCTAGTTAAACACATTCACATTCTAAGAAGATAAGTGGCTCAGTTGGTAGAATGTATGAAAGAGATGCTGGGGTTCCAGGCTTGAGCCACACAAAGTTCCACCAGGAGATTTTATTAAAGCCATATAGACCTTTTAAAATCTGAATCGGCAATTTCCGAATAACTGTTTTAAATAATGTCCCATGGCCAAGATTCACATGTTCATAATAGACCAATCGTATACTGGAGGAATCTTACTGACCAATAAAATACTGGAGGAATCCTGGCTGTCTGCACAATTCATGCACTGTATGGGACCAAGCGTGTGAAAAAATGTTTTCAAGCGCACGTATCATACGTGCATTATACATGAAGAAAATATGCGTGCGTATTGCTGCTTACATTTTTTCCCCTGAAACTTGCACCTGATTGGTTGGGAAACAAAGGAAAAGTTCCCACAGCATTTGATTGGTCAAAGTACTGAAGAAATCACGTTTGGCTTAACTCGGTTTGAAAAGGTCTATAAGCATTGTAGGGCTGTGTCTGAATGTCGTATTTGAAGAAGTGGACAGCAGCTGGAAGGTATTAATTGTCCATTGGATGACAACAGAGTTCATTCACTTGCCGTTCCTGTCCAGGCAAGTGCAAGCTCTTGGTACTGAACTAGCTGCTGCTGACTGCAACATGGGTGGGTTGTGCATTATAAGAACTAAGATGATTGCCATAAATGCAGCACAGAGTTTTGATTTATGGTACCAGGCAGGACCTAGATTATATCTATGTAATGCAAATATTAAGATCTAACCAACTGAGTTACGGCCAAAACACACATTTTTTAGATAATCATACAGGAAACAAATATTATAAGATGCTTTGACTTTTTGCTTACACACGATGAAGATTACAATTGAAGCTTTCTGATGATACTGGAAAATATGTTAGAAATGCTTTTTGCTTCAAACTGTGGAGAAATTTCCTTTAGTGGGTCGCGATGCGAATTTTGCTTCAATGGGCGTAGAAAGCCCTTTCAATCAATTTTCACTTATCATCCGAATAGCCATGCGATGACTATGCTTTTCTAAAAACAAGGGGTCAAAATGTTTCTTTTCCTTTGCTTTATTCAATTTTGTACAAAAAATCGCTCGCCGCATCACGTTCGGTGTGCAACGGCCTTTACTGTGATATCTAACGATCTCATGCTCGAAACTTATCGCAAACCCTTTTAATCCTTTTTGTATGTAAACAGAGCATGCCACTTTACAATGCACAACCATTATACCTTTTGACAATGGAAGGAAACTTGAAAAGGAATTACTTTTTTCTATCAACTAACAAAGTTTGGATAAGTGAGAAGGACCACTTTGTGATATCACCCACTCCATCCATCAAGCTAACTACGAACATTTCAGTTTTAGTTTTTTGATTAACCTTTAGAATAAATTTTCCATATTACGTATGTTTTTGTATGGAATTTTTTTTTTATATTTTCGTTACTATACTGTCAGAGCCTCTGTTAGGCCTAAATTTGGGTTTGAGCATAAGGCATGATAATTCTGATAATCAAAATGAGGTCCGGATTTGCAAGGTTTGGATAAGTGAGTAATTGCTGCACGTGTGAAGATGGTGGTGCAGATAATGAATAAGTCCTGATAAACGAGCTTCGGCCAAGTGAGGTTTAGATATGTGAGAGATTACTGCATTTCAAAATTCAACTCTTTGTCTATTTACCTGCACATGTGAAGACTTCTCTTAGTAGATGTCTCGCTGTCTCACATCCCGCCAGCCTCTCAGGGAGTAAAAGCACAAGGAGGACTTCAACAGCTTCCCTCAGGAATTCTGTCTCTGTGTCATCGTTTGCCAGGCATGGGTGCAGGTAAAAGGGCTTTGGTTCCTCACCCTCCCTTCAAATAAAATAAAGAAACTTGTAAATAAAATACCAATCTTTTGATGGGGTTTTCTTCACAATCATAACAAGAAAGTCACTTATTTAATATATCTATGATTGTTTGTTTTGTTTGATGAGGGCTTAACGGCACCACGAAAGCAAGGGTCAAATTGTGCCTGAGAGGTTAGATCATTCCAGAGGTAGGAAGGAAAGAAAACAGGGGGAGATTTAGAGAAACACAAGAACTAAAAGCCAGAAAGCTGGGATCAAGAAAGGAGGTGCATGGGTGGAAAAAACAAAGTAAAGAGAGGGGGTGGGAGAGGAGGACTAAATATGGCTGTAGAGGGAAGCATGATGAAGGAGGGAGATCATTTTATCCGGAAGGTTTTTGCAATGGCAATTGTTGCAGAGGGGTTGGGGGAGCCAATAAGGAGGTGGGAGTGGGTGAGGTAGGTGCGACCTATTCTAAGACGGGTAATATGAACGTTGTCGACACGAGAGAGGTTGTTGATGGTGGGTTTGATTAGAATGGTGAGCTGGATGACGTGGAGTTTGTTATCAATTTGGGAATTCCATGAGGTTTGCCAGCGGTCATGAACAAGGGAAGCGATAAGCAGTTTGATGTCAGAAAGGGTTTTGGGACTGTGACGGTGCAATGGCAATTGTTGCAGAGGGGTTGGGGGAGCCAATAATATCTATAATGGAGACCAATAGGAGATCGAGTAGAGAATCCATTGAGTCTAAACCTCGCAATACATTGTGTGTTTTATGAGATTAGATTACGTCAGAGATGAAAAGGGAATGGAGAAGTTGGGCAGAGTGCAGTAGGTAGGTAAAGGTCTGGAGAAAGTTAGGACAAGTTAGATATACTTATAGTAGCAGGTATGGTATAGGAAAGAGATAATTTTTGCTGGGGAGTTTTTGCGGAAGAGCTCGGCAATGGAGTTGGGATTGCGGAAAGCTCTGGGGTTGGTAAAGATAGGACATTTAATGAGTATGTGTTTCACTGTAAGGGGATCTTGACCTTTATTGTAGAGAGGTGGGGAGAGAGTCAGTGAGAAGGTGAGAATGCATGAGGTGGGTGTGACCTATTCTGTGGTGAGCAATGCAAGAGAGCTTGTGAGAAGTGGAGTTGGTGGGAATGGAAGGCTGAATGTTGTGGAGTTTTTTTTCTTCAGTGTGGGTGATCCAATTTGATTGCAAACAGTGATAGACATGAAAAATAATAAGCAGTTTGATGTCAACATGTGTTTTGGGAAATTGGGTAGGCATGCTTAAGGTAAAAAGTAGGTAGTGTGTGGAGCAGCCAGTTATAAATGAGAAGGAATTTCAATAGTGAAAGTGATTAACTTTTGTGAGATACTTTTACACTCGAAAGGTAGGATTACAATGAGCTTGTAGGAGAATTTATAGCGGACACAATACAAACAGAATGTAAAAATCTTTCCCCAAGAAAAGTTTAAAAGCAATGAAAAAAAATATTATATTTATTCCACACTTTATTGAATATGAATACTTTTTTATGGAGAATAAAACATCATCGACCGATTAATTAGAAAGAATGTCATCAGCGAAGTTCAAATGTCACGAGTGTTAGATTATATCATACACATGGTGTACTGCAAGAGATGATAATTTCAGAGATGTAAAAAAAGAGTATATAAAAGTAAAGGAGAAAAGATCTGTAACATACTTTCTAGCCTTTTTCAGCAATTTTTATGTTTTTTAGAGATAAGGTTCAAATAGCATTGTTGTATTTGAATTTATACACAAAGGAAAGTTTAGGACGATTTATATTTCGGGCATTTCTTATCTCTTTTTTTCTCTTCGATTTATAAGATTTATGTAACAAATTAACAATGCTATGGGGCAAGTCCTACAGCATACTTACACAAAACTTGTCTCTTTTAGTTGCCTGAAGTACTCGGACAGTTTGTAAACTGCATCGCTGGTCAGTAAGCGTACCTGAAATGAAAAAGCAGCACAAATTGAAATCACTGGCTAATACATACACATCTAAGTACATAGTTATGATTGCTGACCTGTTCCCCTAATTCACGGTCACAAGATCCTTACAAAATGCTAGCTTAAGTGGATGAAACTTAACAAGGTACTGTTAATGTGGATGAAATTTAACAAGGCACTGTTAATGTGGATGAAACCTAACACGGTACTGTTAATGTGGATGAATAATAGCAAGGTACTGCTAATGTGGATGAATAATAGCAAGGTACTGCTAATGTGGATGAAACCTAACAAGGTACTGCTAATGTTGATCAAACCTAACAAGGTACTGCTAATGTGGATGAATAATAGCAAGGTACTGCTAATGTGGATGAAACCTAACAAAGTTCTGCTAATGTGGATGAAACCTAACAAGGCACTGTTAATGTGGATGAATAATAGCAAGGTACTGCTAATGTAGATGAACCTAACAAGGTACTGTTAATGTTGATCAAACCTACCAAGGTACTGCTAATGTGGATGAATAATAGCAAGGTACTGCTAATGTGGATGAAACCTAACAAGGTACTGTTAATGTTGATAAAACCTAACAAGGTACTGCTAATGTGGATGAATAATAGCAAGGTACTGCTAATGTGGATGAAACCTAACAAGGTACTGTTAATGTTGATAAAACCTAACAAGGTCCTGCTAATGTGGATGAATAATTAACCTAACAAGGTACTGCTAATGTGGATGAAACCTACCAAGGTACTGCTAATGTGGATGAAGCCTAACAAGGTACTGCTAATGTGAATGAATAATTAACCTAACAAGGTACTGCTAATGTGGATGAATAATTAACCTACCAAGGTACTGCTAATGTGGATGAAGCCTAACAAGACAATACCAATGTGAACCAATAATAACAAGGTTCTGTTAATGTGGATCAATAATAACAAGACACTGGTAATATGGATGAATCTTAACAAGGTACTGCTGATGTGGCTGAATCTTAACAAGGTACATCAAGAAAGTTTTCACTACATATTTGCATAAATATATACCCTTATGGCAAAATATGTTAACTGAATAAGACAATTATCTAACAGAACAAATCAAAATGCACATTACTTTTAAGGTAATAGGATGAAATTTTCCTTAACTATTGCAGGAAAAATTACACCTTACATAAGTGACATAAATTTTAAAAGGTTGAACAATTTATAGTTGTAAATTATATCGATATGCAAGTTGCTATTATCCTTAATGTTTAAAATCATGACAAATCACATGTTGTTAGACTATACCAAACAAACTGATCCTAAATCAAAAAATTACAGCAGTCCTTGCAGTAAAAATTAGTCCGAATGTACGAGGCAAAATGAAAATACCTTATCAATGTTTTGAAGTCTTTTCTTCAGGTTTTCAACAAACTCCCACACATCATCTCTGTTTGAAAAACAAAAGAATCATACACATCTACTTAAAGGGTATCGGAAACAGATATATCACCATTCACACCTTAATCATATTTTTTTTTCTTCCACAATCATTTTCATTACTTATATCTCTCTTAACTAATCTAAAACTTGTAATAAAATAATATTTTGCATTTCTAATTCATATTTTATTAACGATCAAGTATATAATGATTTCAGGTAAGTTCCACTATTTTTTTGCCTTCTTAGAACTTGCACAATTAATATTTTTTTCTTCAGAATTGTTGTATTTGCACTGTGCAGAAAAGAAGCTGAATGAATAAATATTCAAAACCTCCTTCCTACACTATTTCTTTGCAGAAAAAACATAACAAAAATGTTAGATACATGAAAAATGATACTGTAACAAAGAATATCTACTTTAAACCATTTTCTTTAAAAGAAAATGTTTCTAAACAAGAGATACATACTCTAATGCATCCAAAAACACGTGCTCATCTTCTCCAAGAGTTCGATACCAGCTGAGGATGAAATCTCTGACAACTAAGTCAAACACTGGATCAAAATATGACAGGAAAAAAATAAACTTTTGTTATCAGAGCAGATATTATATAACGAAATCCTGAAAATAATACAACTTAAAAAAAGCAAAAACAAAATCAATACACAATGAATGATATGTCTGGCACATCAAATAATGAAGAATAATTGTCCACAAAAAGAAGTTAATTTTATCACCACTTAAACGTATAAATGTAGGATTCATGTACATCTACGTAGGTCATAATCATGTTTGTTTGGTGAGGTTAAAGGCACCACGACAGCGATGGCCACATTTTGCACTTTGTCCTGTCCAGGGCTATAGACCTTTTAAAATCTGAATCGGCAACTTCCGGATAACTAATTTAAATAATGTCACGTGGCCGAGATACATGTGTCAATAATGGACCATCATATAATGGGGGATCTTATTGGCCAATAAAATACTGGAGGAATCTTGGTCATCTGCACAATTCACGCATGGTATGGGACCAAGCATATGAAAAAAAGTTTTCAAGTGCACACATTGTTCGTGCATTATACATGAAGGAAATACGCGCGCATTTTGCTGCTTACATTTTCCTCCTCAAACCTGCACCAGATTGGTTGGGAAACAAAGGAAAACTTCCCCCACCATTTAATTGGTCGAATTACTGAAGAAATCACGTTCGGCTAAACTCAGTTTGAAAAGGTCCATAACTCCCAGCTGACCCCAGGTCCAGAGTGACTAAGGTGTCCTCCTTCATTTCATGCAACATTATACTTTGGTTTGTTGATGTTTAACGGCACTGTGACAGTCAGAGTCAAATGTGCCAAGAGGAGGGGAGAGAGGAGGTGCATGGGTGATAAAAACAAAGTAAAGAGAGGGCGTGGGAGAGGAGGACTAAATATGGTTGTAGAGGGAAGCATGATAAAGGAAGGAGATAATTCTATCCGGAGGGTTTTTCTGGAAGAACTCGTTTATTGACTTGATTGTTTTTGAGATTGAGGTGAGTGAGGAAAGAAGAGACCGGGAGTTCAGGTATAGGGGACATGTTGAGAGAATATGCTTGATGAAGAGTTTAGTGTTGCAGGTGGGGCAGAGAGGTGCAGGGCCAACATTATACTTTCATATTCAAAAGTTGAAAATTTGATTATAGAAGAATTAAAATGGACAAACCTTCTCTTATTGCTTTATCAACATTTCTTGAAATGGTAACTTTATTAGGTCGTTTCTTTTTCTTCGATATCACCTCCTGTATCAAAAACAGTGACAATAAATAACTTATTTCACTATAGATTTATAACAAAACAAAATTTATCACTAAAGATTTATAATGAAACACAGTCAATGATCACAGAGATTAAATGTACTCTCCTGGCAACTTGTTACTAGGCAAAATTAAAAGTACAAACTGCTGGGAAAAATGTAATGATAATGTCGTATAGCAAGCATCTGATAAAAGTTGGGGTTTTCTTTCCTACAATACAGGAGAATTAGAGGCGATATGATTCAAATTTTAAAATTCTTCATGGGTTGGACGACACAAATCTGGATTATTTTTTATTTTTTCAACAAAGTCATATTTCTTATACAAGAGGTCACAATTGGAAACTTGTTTAGCACAGAGACAGAACAAAAATACAATTCTCTACTTTTTGTTATCACTATGGAATAGCTTGTTGAATGATGTTGTGAATGCCAGTTCTCTCATCAGTTTCAAATCTCATTTAAATATTTTCTGGAAGGATCATCCACTAAAGTTTACAAGTGACTGTGTTTAGTTTGGATGGTGAATCAATCTTTGTTTTGTACTTCATCTGTATTATCAAACGACATTGACATTGTTCTTCTGAGCATGACTCTAGTGCCCTACTCATCAGCTTAGCAGACAAATTGTGGATAGGCTCAACAAGTCTACTTTTTACATTAGTCAACATAATCAAATAACTTTGCCCCCTGACCCTCCCTGACTCTGGACCCCACATCAAAGAGTTTTGTGATGATGCCTAATCATTACGTTTAACGTCACCATTCACTTGCTCAGCCCACCCACCCCACCCCCTTTTTCTTCTCTGTATTCCGTAAGAGTAACAGTACAAAAAACATAGGTTTTAGCACATACAAGTGATCATGCAGTTTATCAATATGGCATTAGGGCTGACACAATATTACCATCTACATATCAATATCACCACAGTAATGTAAAATGATATTGCGATATCTGATAGTAATTATTATCGTGCGAAAGTTTATTTTTTAATTACATTAAATTTCTCCATTTTGTTTTTTTTCTTCTATCTAGATTATGATTTTTGAAAATATTTTGTCTTACTATTTTATAAATCCTAATTTTCTCTGCATTGCAGAAGAAATTAATTGCATTGAGTTTGAAAAATATGCTAAATTTTTTGAATTCCCTGTAAAATAAGAAAATATCAGTAGTATCTTATAATGGAGATGATATCATCAAATCAAAAGTTTTACTGCTTATATCGTGATATCACCATCATCGTGGCAGCATTCATTAGTAAAGGCACTGCTTAAAAATTTGGCCTGCAATTTTGAAACAATAAATTAACCACATCATTTCACAAGATTAACTTTGCATCATAACATTGAGGTATAAATAGGTCTAAGCTCAATACTTCATTTAACCTTTCCCCAGCAGCAAAAACAAACAATGTCAGCATTGATTACAGTTACTACTTATATTACAAAGGATTGCCATTATATTCAGATGTGTGTCACTAAAAATACCACCTAACACCAGTGAGAGTAGTTGTTATCTTGAAGGAGCCTTGGAGAAGTGAAACCATATACAGTTTTGAGGTTTGGGAAACAAAGAAATATATAACTTTTACTCCGATCGGCTCTGCTCCATTTGAGGGCCGGTTGAGATGTTCCTGGTTTTAAGCAGAGCCATTTCTAATGTATATGGCACTTACCATAACTTTGGATACAAGTATATTAAAGGCCGGGGGAGGTCTCTGGGGTGGGAAAAGTTTCTTCCTTCTTCCTGTAAACACCACCAATGCAAATCCAATGAGAAACCCAATAACTCCAATGACTGTGTACAATATCACTGGCAAAAGCCCCATCTTGAAGGAAGCTGCGACAAAAACACCTATGACACCCAGAATGACCATACCCAACCGCTCACCAAGCATGGCCTCCCTAGACATCTTGCGATTCATCTTGTTCAAAGATTAGCTATAAGGGGAAAAAGGATAGTTTTTGTTATTTCAAAACAGACAACAATGAAACCATTATTTTTTGATGACATCACATTTTACACTGCAAGGTCACTTTTGAACTCAAGCATGCAATCTTTAAAATGCAATAACTCCTGAACAGGAAAGATATCAGCATGAATTTTACACCAAATTGTTTCTTTAGTAGTCCTCTACTATATACATGATAATGAATATTCATGGAATATTCCTTGAAGCAAGGGGTATTATGATATACCATTTTCATACAACCCTGTGAAACAATTTAAATTTATACCATCTCTTCTAAAGAACAAAATATTTGATATTATTAAAATGATCAAAACATAAAAAGGTTGCTTATGAAGAGTAAATTCTATAAACAGCGTAACACTTATAGGGTAGCCTCCGTGGTGTGGTACTTATGAAGTTACCATGTAACTTACACGTGTAAAGTCAATGGAGAACCACAAATCGGATACCACATTTTTGCAAATGTTCTCCAAAATTCACTTTTAAAGCTCCCCCAACTGAAATTCCTTAGTACATTATTTATTTGAATATATGTGACGTTGCAAGTTGTAAACCCCCAGCAGAGCTGCCTATGTAAATGCGCACAAAGTAATTACAGATCTAAAATGTTGTCAGCAAAAAGTTAGTAAATTTTAGCCTCCGATACCTCAGATTCCTTTTGAGATTTTGACAGAGACATTGTAGACCCCAATAGTATACCTGAAGATGCAATTCAACCATAAATGTTCAAGATACTACATGGGGAAGTTATTCATGTTGAGCTGGCTGAGCACAAAGTTCCAGACTTAGGCCTATACATATATCTATCACAACAAATCCTTCGGAAACGCCTTCACAACACCACAAATTTAAGGTACTGTAACTTATAAATACATTTTGGAAATGCTTCTCAGTCTCATGCGGTAAATGCACTTATTCATACAATCCTCTCCTTATCATCTAAGCTATACCATCATGCGTGCTATTTCCTAGAAATCCCCCCCAAAAAAGCTTAAAGTTTAGGCCCACAACTAGACTCGAGCTAGTAGTAGAGGATAAATACACACAATACATGTATTGTATGTATAAGCCTACATAAGGCCAGCTGGAGATAAGTGATATCACTGTCCAACTTGACATGACACAAAATTGTAATAATAGAAATTAGAATAGGAAGTTAAGTCGTTTATATGAGCAGCAAAGAAGGGTTTTTCTAAGAATGTCAAAGACTGAGAAATTTTTCAAACTATGTATTAGAAAGTTGTTCCAAATTAAAAAATACATCAGTTGATACCAAAATTGCTACATGTTACCAGTCCTCTAAAAAGAAGAAATGCTAAAATAATGTAAGTTTTTAAGTTGTTTCTCTGTAGTTCTTTATTTTCTCATGCAAGATAGACATGTCTGACTAGTAATAAAGTAAAATTCTTTTAAGCTGAATATCATTATTCCTTAGTACTAAATATACACAATTAATTACCTGAAAGCAGATACTGCACTTAAAAACCTTAGCCTCGAATGACTCCTCTCAAACAAATTGATGTTGTCTCCACATTTTTAGTAAACTCAGACCCCAAACTCAATCCCATTGCTCATTTTAAATAGACAAGGAGTGCAGCATAAATAATTTTAAAAATACCTAACTTTATCTGCAGCATTTCAACAGTGCTCATCAACATTTCTGTTCTAGGCTATTTCAGAACCTTTCAAATCTGTTTTGAAGGCTAAGTCTTATTTTCTTGTTTTTTATTCGCAGAAGAAAAAAACATTTCTTGTTAAGGTAAAGATTTCGTCAAAAATAATTCCACCAGCATTTTGTTTACGTTTTGGATTATTCATGACCGAGATTTGCTAAAGCAAACAAAGATCGATATGCTTCAATACACACTAAGACGAATACGGAATACACACTAAGACGAATACGGAATAGACCTCGATTCAGTGCTGCAGTGAGTCACGTTCGAATACATAATCTACATAGACCTAACTAGTTCCACGAACAAATTCCAACGACAGCTTTTGCCGCGAACGACAGTAGAATTAATCAAGTTCTCCCTGGTCCTAAGCTACTTACCTACTTCATAACCAATAATTGATACTCCTTTTAAGTCATCTTGCTACCATCTCGTATTCAAATCTTGAAAACGTATATTTCCTGCTCAGTAAAGAAATTATTGACATCTGGGATAGGATTATCGAGCTGGCAAGTCTGAGCTATTTCCTTGAGGTGGTATTAAACTAAAATCTGAATCTAAATCTAAGTAGGTTAAGTCTGCAAAAATTATTCTAGAGGACATGAACGCCAACCGAGCGTAAACAAAAGTATAAGAAAAAGAAAAAAATCAATTAACAAGCTTAGCAATTTAGCTTTGAAACAGTTTAGACTTGGTGCATGTACAATGTCTGGTGGTAAGACATTCCAAACTGTTAGTCTTTGAGGAATAAACATTCTTTCTAGCATAAGGAACGTGGAAATTCATATCATGGTTATTTCTTGTATTCATTCTTGCGTTTGGGATTAGGTTATCATTTTCAATGGCAGCAAGATTGTTATTGATTTTATTAGCATTTGTAGACGGGTTTTCCTTCTTCTTGTTTTTAGCAGGGGCCAATCTAATTTAAGAAGCATGTTAGTGACACTATACTAATAAGAGTAGTCTGCCATACAGAACCTGGCTGTTCTCCTTCATTCAAGTGTATTTACATCGCACTGGTGATGGGGTCCCAGACTGCTGATGAATACTCAAGTACTAGCCTCACTGGGGCTTTATATACAGTAGTTTTAACGTCAGTGGGACAATTTGGAGGTATCAAGAGGATGTCACAATTAGAGGGATTGAAATTCATTTGCCTTTTTCTTTCTTTTTTTGCCATTGTTCAAATTCATTTAGATCATCTTGGAGGATTTGTTGGTCAGAGGGTTTATCAGTTGTTCTATACACAAGACAATTATCACCAAACAGTCTAACCGTATTGTTTATATCATCAGAGATGTCATTGACATATAAAAGGATCAGTAAAATACCTAAAACAGTACCGGTACACCAGATAGACCTTGTTTAGGATTTGAGGTTTCGCCATCACAGACAACATGTTGAAAGCGGTTGCCGAGGAAGAAAGCAACCAAACCAGTAGATTTCCATCAATGCCATATGCGGAAAGTTTGGATAACACGCGTTGGTGTGGGACTTTGTCGAAGGCTTTTGAGAAGTCCGAGTATAGCCATAGAGATGGTACTGTTTCGGTCAATTTGTTTAGAATTATTATTTATTGTTAAGAGATGTTGTGTTTCAATTTATCTTTTTGCTCGAAAGCCATGGTTGGAGATCAGTTAAGATAGTATGCTCATCAAGGAATTTCATCATTTGTGAGTGGATTATATAAGACTAATTATCAAAAATATAGAAATAAAATGAACCATGTTCTTCGCATAGCAAAGGAAAAATATTTTCTACATCAATTTGAAGAAGTTCAACATGATTACAAAGGAACATGGTCAATTATAATAGCTTACTTCATAAGGGAAAAGCTAGAACAACTGTTAACGTTACTTTTAAAGACTACGACATTAAAATTCAAAACCCATATTTACTTTGTTGAAATTGGACCTTCATTGTCACAAAATATACAATCTCGAATGCATGCCAAGGATTTTCTCAAAAATAATGCTCACAATTCCCACTCTCTTTTCCTATTCCCAACGACCCAAGAAGAAGTTCTGAAGATAGCCTCTCAATGTTTAAAGCCAAATAAAGCTGCTGGTTTTGATAACTTTAAACCCTCTATTATAAAGAAAATAATACACCTAATTGTAGCCCCTTTAACACATATCTGCAACGTTTCCCTTTCAAGTGGTATTGTTCCTGACAAAATGAAAACTGTAAAAGTTATCCCTGTTTTAAAAAAAAGGTGATTCTAAATCTTATGGTAATTATCGCCCCATTTCTAAGTTACTTGAACTGATTGTGTTTAATATAGTATATGATTTCTTAAATAAGCATGATATACGTTTTGATGGTCAATATGGTTTTCGTCAAGGTATGTCCACTGAATTAGCTCTTACTGCTGCAGTTGATAAGTTATATAGTGCCCTTGATAAAAAAAAATTACGTCCATACGAATTTTCCTTGATTTATCGAAAACCTTTGATACAATTGATCACGATATATTAAGTTATAAGTTGTACCATTATGGAATAAGAGGTACCTGTTTATCCTGGTTTTGTAGCTATTTGTCTAAAATAACGCAATTCACATATTTTAATCATGTATATTCTGATCCCCTTTTCATTCAATGTGGTGTTCCGCAAGGATCAATTTTAGGTCCGCTTCTTTTTATCATTTATGTAAATGATATAAGTCAACTATCATCAAATTCTTCATTTGTTTTTTTCGCAGACGATACTAATATATTTTGTTCTGGTGACAATCTTTATAATCTTCAACAGTTAGTTTGTAATGAGCTTGATCTTTTTCACACAACTGGTTTACCGCTAACAAATTATCCCTTAATATTGATAAAACTAACTATGTAGTATTTAGTAATAGTGAAGCTTTAGCTTATTTTGATTTTGAAATTCATCTTAAAGGGAAACCTCTTGTACGTACTAATAAGTTTAAGTTTTTAGGTGTTTTTATTTATTCAAAACTCTCATGGCATGACCATACATATTTTGTTTCAACCAATGTTTCAAAAGGTGTTGGTATATTATTTGAGCTTAAGCATATCTTACCCAAACATATTCTTCGCTGTATCTAGTTAAGTTTAGTATTGCCACATTTCTTATATTGTTTAACAATTTGGTCTGCCTGCAGTAAATCTTACATAGATAAATTAATAGTCCTTTAAAAACGTGCAATTTGTCACATTAACAATTCTGATATTTATGATCACACAAGTTTTTTATTTTCTTCCCTTAACCTCTTAAAATGCACTAACATTGCTATTTTCACCTTTATCTAAATATTCATGTATGCATGGTAGCTTACCCAACTATTTTGATTCGTTCTTTACTAAAAACAATCAGATACACTCGTGTAATACAAGACAACACAATAACATACATTCCTTTCCTTGTCGTAATAATACCGCCTTAAGTCTAAGAAATCAGGCAGTTAACCTTTGGAATTCTTTACCTCTTGGAATCATCAAAAACAGTTATACTACTAAACATCTTAAGACATACTTTATCCAGACGTATTGATTTTTGTATTGTTATGTTGGGAAGGGGTGGGGTGGGGGTATTTTCAGTGGACAATTCTAATATTATATTTCTTATCCACGGATGGTGGGTGGTATTAGGGGCCGGGTGGTTATGGGTGGGGGTCGTTTTTTGTTTTTTATTTTGTTTTCTCTCTATTCTTGCTTAGATACAACTATGTATATACTCTAAGTAGATTACGTCATATTATCTCATTACTTTGAGGGAGTGCCCTACTCGTTAAGCCATGCTGGTTTTTTAAGGCACTTCCTTTTACAACTTTCTGTATTTTTTTTGTTTTGTTTTTTGGGGCACTTCCATAGTAAAGTGGTAGGTATGTGCCGCCCAGAATTTCAAATTTGTTGGTAACTGCAGTATGATAGTTCATGATTTTGATACCTGTAGTATGAATTTAAGTGGTTTTTGATACCTGCAATACGAAAATAGGTGATTATTGATACCTGCAGTACAGAAGTAAGTGATTGTTGATACCTGCAGTATAAAAATATGCAATTTTTGTTGAGACCAGCAGTATGAAATATTGGATTTTTGATACCTGCTTGGATTCGGATGTTTTTTTTTTTGGTTTTTCCCCAGGCTTATCCAGCCACTGCCCAGCCACTGATCATTTCATATACCCAGTGGATCGTTATAATATGTGCCGTCACAGCAAGAATCATTTAAAGTTATTAACAAATACCCAGCAGCACATTCCTTTTAGCTTGTTGCTTAACATCTTAATGAAATGAAACTGCCAACAAAAACTATTTGTTTATTAAGCTCCTTTCCTGGGGTTTCTAATATTGACCATGCGGAATAATTAATTTCATTGAAGTTAATAACTAACAAGTTATATGCTACCATCATTTCCAGCTGTTAATTTGCATTGATAAGTGTAACACTCTTTTAATTGTTGCTATAAAGTATAACAAAATGTTTGTAGGCTGAATATGCGGCTCACTTTACTCTGATCCATAGACTGATAGAGAGAGAGAGAGAGTTGAACACAGAATTACAATGACGGGGTCGTCGCCTGCGTATTCGGTTATGATAGTACAAATGCTATCACGAAACGCTTAATACGACCCAGACGAGAACACAGGTACGACGTACGGACAGACATAACATTGACAACCAAGTCAATGTCCACAGTTATATATAAGTTCTTATATATAGCTCTATACTGTAACCACTTTTAACATCTGAGGTAGCACAAAACTAATTACATTTTACTGCGCCAGCCCAAAATGAAAGCACCTAGAGAAAGGGCTGCTAAAAGTATTTTCGAGAGATCCCATTTCATAGACAGGAAGTTGAGAAATTGCCAATTTCAGGATGGTAGAGCAAGGAGCTTTTCCTTGGGTAGAGAAAGGATAGGTCTTGACTATGCATATTCAAATTTGACGAGATTTGCTACAAGAGAGCTTCAATGAATCTTATTGTGATGGCACTTATTATAATATATATGAATGCGAATGCGCGGCTGGGTATACATCAAATGTGCGGCTGGGTATTACATTAATGCTTAGAGTGTTTAAATGATTCTTGTTGTGATTACACATGTTATAATGTTCGACGAAGAAGGAATTGAATGCGCGGATGGTGTAAAACAAATGTGCGGCGCGGTATTTACATATTATAATGTTCTGATATAGGCATAAACCGAATGTGAGGCTGGGTGCATTACGAATGTGCGGCTGGGTAATTAGCTAATACCTAGAGAGCTTAAATGATTCTTATTGTGATTACACATGTTATAATGTTCGACGATGAATAAATCGAATGCGCGGATGGGTGTAAATCGATTGTGCGGCTGGGTATCTTGCCTCGAGAGTTTTAATGATTTTTGATTGCACATTATCATAATGTCCTACTAGGTATGAATCAAATTTGCCGCTGGGTATTCTACTAATTCCTAGAGAGCTCCAATGATTTGTATTGTGATAACACATATTATAATGTTCGATAGTCAGTCCGGAAGAATGCTTATTAATAGGAACATTTATAACACACTTGAAGTCATGCAGCCATATTGTTCAGATGTTGCGATAAAATGTCATGTTTCCAATATATGTACTTGAAGTATTAAAAATCATTGTGTTGAAAAACATTTGAATTTTCAAAATGGTCGTTTTGCGCCCAAAAGCCTAGCTCTATTGTCTAATTTATCTAATATTTCGAAAACGGCGTGGTTAATATATCAAATGGGAGTGGAAAAGTTGTAGCCATGACAGTAATAAAGGTATTTTCATAATTTTTAAGTCTTCCCTATAGCAAAGATATTTTCCCCACACGTATTTCAAATTTGAAAAATGTAACATTGCATAAGGCTTTGGCGTTAGGATAGCAAAGGATCATGGGAAATATCACAAAATAGCGACTCCCATGTAGCAAAATGTTCCCATTATTAGGAACACTTATGTTCCCATTGATAGGCATGCTACCAGACTGATAGTGAATGTAACATGCGGCTGGATGTAAATGGAATATGCGGCTTGGTAATTTATTAACTGATGAATATTCATAGAGCTTCAATGATTCTTATTGTAATAACACATATCATAATGTTCGACTATAGGCATGAATCAAATAGCTACATGGGTGTGAATCGAATATGCGGCTGCGTATTTGAGTTTTAATAATTTGTATTGTAATGACACATACCATACATGTACGACTATAGGCATAGTGAATCAAACAGTCAAATATGCGACTGAGTATTTAATTCTTATTGTGATGACACATATCAAACTGTTCGACTAGCTAGGTATGAGTCAAATGCGCAGCCGGTTTTGCGACTGGGTATTTGATTAAGGATTATCATTGTGATGATACATATCATATTAATGTTTGACTATAGGCATGAATCGAATTAATACGCAGCTGCTTGGTGAATCGAATTGATACGCAGCTGCTTGGTGAATCGAATGTGCGGCTGGGTATTTGATTAATACTTAAGAGTCTTAATGATTCTTATTGTGATAACACATATCATAATGTTCGACTATACAGTTATCCCCATGACGTAATGTCATGAAAGCGTCTTTATCGTCTTTCACTACATGCACTATGAATTCCAAACATAAAATTTCAGCATGTGCCCCCTCAGCTCAATTCTAAACACCACAGTTTGAACACAGTTTGTTCAAATTCTACGTTCAGGAAAAAGTACAATTTTACACCATTATTTTCTACACCACACCGGAAAATACCCTTGCTCCATTCTGTCCATTACAAGGAGGAATACAGATGCCTTCGATTGATTTTTTTTTCCATTTCTAAAGCATCGAAACTAAAAATCTTCATAATTCACGCGTAAATACGCGTTCTTGATACCGTCACACCTCTGCTAGCATAAACATTTAAAAAAATATTTGCTTCAAGAATTGGTAGATCCCGAAGATGTGTGAATCTGGGCCGAGAGGGGTAAGCACAGGGTTTGAAGAGCACTTTCCGACTGACGTATTTTGAAAGCGACAGCGTATAGCGTTAGGGACAATTCCCCCTTCCCCAGCCAAAATCTGTTAAACTTGAACTGTTTAATCAGTCTGCAAATTACAAGTGACCTTTTTCTTTTCCCCTTTTGATAATTCACCCTTTTCATAAATTTGCAGCCATTAAAATTTTAGACCAAGATTTTAAGAACCAAAATTCCGGAAAATAGGACGTTTATACCAAAATCTAATTATTATACTAACAGTCAAATTTTATTGATCATGAATCAGAATATATATATTGTCCAAATAATGTAGAAAACTAATAAGGGGCTCTTAGAACTGAATGCTTTATAACGATTTTCATAATTTTCTTGCTGAAAAAAGATTAAACTCAGTATATCAATATATATATTAGTTAATATGTCCAGGAATCACAGGATGCGGGAATGGTTACTTGAATTTTCTGTCGATAATACTTGCATGGGCTTATAGGATTAGTTCAGTGGTCAAGCAAGTCTATCTTCTATGAAAGAGGACTTTAAAAGAATCAAAATGGTGAAGAAAGCATTCAAAAATCTTATTCCGTTAAGGAGATATAACTAGTCACAACTAGTCTGATTTCAGTCGTTTATACACAAATGATACCAAACTTTAAACTTTGATATCTCCTTAGCGGAAAAAGAATTTTGAATGCTTTCTTCACCATTTTTGTTTCTTTTGGAGTCCTTTTTCGTATAAAATGAACTTGCTTGACTACTAAAGTAATCCTTTAACGCAGTGAGAAACAACGTCGAAATATAGCATGCACGCACAGCCGATTCAGATGAATAGTGGCAAGGGTCCCAATTGTAAGTTTTACCCGGGCCCCTGAAACAATTAAAGGTGCCCCACCCAGTTTGGCCCCACATGTGAAATTTGGGTAGCTTGCACAATAAGCAATTGATTTTTGTGTTACTTTCTTTCATAAAGAAGATCACTTACATGCCTAATTCAAGAGTTTAATCTCTGCACGTTTTTAACTTTACAAAGGAAGTGGGAGAGCATGGTAGTCTATGGCAAATTGGCAATGACCCATTTCAGAGACTAATGAAATTTGGGGTGGCTCAGCAAGAACCTATTTTAAAGAAACAAAGATAGGCAGATGAGAAGAATCTTTCAGCAGGGAAAAGATCAATCTGTCAATGTAAGGTTGTTGGATCCCTAACGTTTGTTTCTATTGAATTATAATGCATGCGCTTATTTTAGTCTCTTTTAGGGCAATATTTGTGTTACTTTTTTTAATGAAAAGATCAGATAATCTTTGAAAGACTCGGAAAGTGTTTTAATGTTTGAAATGGTACGCTCCTTCTCTAAAACGACATTTGGATGAAGACCGTAATTTGTCAATGAAATTGTGTTTGATGTATACTTCATATACACCTATTTTGCTTGAACTAATTGATGATCATTTATTTTCTACAATAGACTTCCCAAATCCTATACTAAGAGTGGGTGATATTCTTCAATTTGTATATAACCACGGTAACAGCAGCAGACGGGGGCGGTGTTATACTGGAACATGTCACACCTTTTACCAATTTATTTTCAGAAAGAAAAAGTGACTCAGTTATAGAATATTGAGCGAATATGTTGATATTGAACTTGAAAATAGGGGGCAGGAAGGACAGCCGCCCACCCTTATTGGGCTCGGCCCGGGCTCTATAAAGGGAGCCCATAAGAAAGATATACCATTATACCTATATACCATAGAGGCCCTGCGGCCCCACTTGCCCCCGGTCCGTAAGGACCTAGCTATGTAACTGCTTGAAAATGATTAAATTATAATATAAAGGTAAACCAAAAGTATAGTGATAGTTTTTATCCTGGCCTACAATCCAAAAACTAAACAACGTCGGACTCAATATTGCACTTGGTCCTAAGAATAATAAACCTTTTAGTTCACCTGCCTGTACCTTTTGGCCACGTTTATCAACACAGTCTTTTTCAGGGTGTGGAACTCTTTTTTGTAAGGATTCGGGACAAAACTTGTTCCCAAAAGAAGAGGACTTTGGTTGTTTTTATTCATTTCATTCAAAAAGTGATGACAAATTCCATGAAATGTTCTAAAAACCACTTGTTCGCTTTTCATTCATCAAAAGGTGCTCCTCAATTTTTTTAAAGGGGGTTGGGGGACGGGGAAGAAATTAATGACAAATGAATAATTACACTATCTTCTGTCATTTCATTTGGGGAAACAGGGGCTGAAAGGTGCGCCAGTCCCCTTTCCCTCTATCTACGCACCTGACCAGATCTACGTGACGTCATGCATCAACTTGCAATTTGCGCAATTAAAAGGCTATGCAGGTGTGATGCGAGGTCATTTCTCCTCTCAAATTTTATTGTTAAAATGAACACGACGTATTTATGAGATATGGATCTCAAATCGCTCTTTCAAGATTTTAATCCAGGGTAGGTATTTTGTCTTGGGTTTGTGCAAGTTTCGTTGAAGTAGTATCAACTTAGGCCTAGGCCTAGTTTTATTTTTTTTATTATTATTAATACAGCTTTCACTAATACCAGTTTCGCGAATAAATTACTATATGGTTTCCTTCTTCCAATACGTACAGTACATTATTAGGGTGTCATCGTACGGTTGACGTTAAATGTAAAACTTGCACAGTGCAGATGTAAATTGTTGTTGCAAGTAAAAGGTTAAAACACATGGTAACTAGAAGATATCTACACTACAGTACTGAGGAGGCAGACAGTTTGCACAACTGGCGATCCTAAAGTTGGCATTTATATGGTAGTAGTACTCCCCGTAGTACCGTTGGACATGCCAGCCGTGTTAGAATGGCTGCCGTGGTGATGGCTGGCTGTCCGAGGCACAGGTGTTCCTAGAATTATGGCAACCTATACACTTAATACATATTTATAAAAAAGTAGGTCACTTTCTACCGCGACTTTCAAACCATACATGAAAATGTTTTTTTTTTGACCACTCACGAATCTTAATTACATTTTTTGATTCAACTCACATTTGCTGGAGACTCCCTTCTTAGTTAATAAGCCACATTATTTGTTCTTTTTTCTGATGACATGTACAAACGATGGATTTTCCACCGATATTACAGTCATGATAGTAAAAGCCCAACAATTTGCTGCAAACCAATTGAATAATTATATAATCTAAACATTTCTTGATGTTTTATTTATTTGTTTTCGCACACCGTTTTTTTTTTTACCAGAACTATTTGATAAAATTTAATAAAAAGTATGTTGTCAACGAAAAGTCAACTTGCACTTTAATGGAACATTTTAAAACATATTTGCGGACTTGAATAATTAATCACAAATGTGCGGTGACTAAGAAAATGGCGACCAAAATATGAATTTCGGAGAACTTCATCATGCCGTGGTGCTAAATTGGTAAATATTTAGGAAAAGCTTTTTGGAAAAGCGTATTATTTAGACTAATTGATATAAGAATATCCAAAAAGTAAGTTATTTTTCAATCATCAATTTTCCACAACGTGTGAATTAAAAAAAAGCCAGAGATATTGTATCTAATCTCTAACAACCCTCGTACGGCAATTCCAACGTCAACCCGTACTGAGGGATATGTATGATAACTAACATTATGGCAACCTAGGCCTACTACTATATATATCCCGCGACTTTCAAACTGTATATGAAAATTCCTCATTTTGATCACTTACAAATCTTAATTACGTTTTTTTTACTCAACTCGCATTTGTTGGAGATTCCCTTCTTTGTTTGTAAGCCACAGCAGTTTTTTGTTATTTTTTTTCCAATGAGATGTTCAAACGATGAATTTTTACCCCATTAAACGTCCAATGCCCGACAATTTGCACAAACCAAAGAAATGTCCACGATGACATCATGAAGAAGCACATCAGTATTACTTCGACAAAAACGAACTGGGTGAAGATTACGATGACGTTATGATGAACACAAATGAAATTCGATCTGATTGGTCGAAAGTCGAAAAGATCCACTATTAGCGTTAACAGTTTAAACACAAACTTTGAAATGTGTATTACTCAAGAGAGCAATAGATTCTTCCGAAGCAATTGTCACTTGATAAATTTTTCAGTTGTTTACTGTTAGATAGTATATATGAACTTTAAGATATATACTTTGACAAGAACGAACTGGGTGAAGATTACGATGACATTATGATGAATACAAATGAAATTCAATCTTGATTGGTCGAAAGTCAAAAAATCCACTATTAACGTTAACAGTTTAAACATGAACTTTGAAATGTGTATTACTCAAGAGAGCAATGGATTTTTCCGAAGCAATTGTCACTTGGTAAATTTTTCAGTTGTTTACTGTTAGTTAGTATATATATGAACTTTAAGATAAATTTGTCTAAAATAAAGTGTAACACCTAACTTTCTTGTTAGCTAAATGAGTAGTAGATACAGCCTACGAGTATTGGTGTCGCTTACTGCGCACACCAATCCAAATTATTTTTTGGATATGATTATTATACTCATATAAGTTACCTACATGCTTAGAGGCTTGTTGAGAGAAAAATCTAAAGCTAGAAAAAAATATTTGGTTAATAAATAGATAATTCTTGTCAAAATTAGCCTTATGTAAGAGGCTTCATCTAATAAGCCTATGTAGAATAAAATCATAGGTCCCAGAGGCTTTTGGTCAAAATTCATCATTTAGGTGAGGATAGAAACAGTGACGTAGCAATGCAGCATCGGGGCACGGTGCAGCCATTCCAATGGGTCACCATGGAGAGTCCACATTGACACCAGCCCTAACCATGATGTTAGCAATTTTTTGATATTTGAATGGTTGGGGCTGGAAATGGCACTGTTGGGCTTTCTTGGCTGAGAATGTTAATTAGTTCAGCTTCCTATTTTGGTGGGTATCGGCAGATAATTTCAGTAATTAGGCAATTTGCAAGTAATAAGGAAATGAATATTACGACGGGTCCATCTATCTTGTTTTGCTTATTAATTTGCTGTGTTTTAGGGCTTATCTATCTTATAGGTTTCAGTGTGCCCAACTTATGGTTGAAGGGCCCACAAAAAGGAAGGCCTAATCTATATATCTGTTTTGGTGGGCTCAACATATGATTGAACATCACAATTTATTTTTTTAAACGCAAGTATTGTTCTTATTCTTATTTTAAAAAGTACGGGTCTAGAAAATGTTTATGTCAAGAAACTGGCTGGTATCCCAAAAGTGGCAAAGGATCTCCTAAGCTAGATGTAGTTTCCAAATTGTTTTGCTTGTCATCTGGAATTTTGAATTTTGCTGTATATTAAAGGATTAATTCAGGGTCACACAAGTCTATCTGATATAAAAGAGGAATTTAAAACAAACAGAATGTTGAAGAAAGCATTCAAAAATCTTATTCCATTAAGGAGATATCAAAGTTTAAAGTTTGGTATAATTTGTGTAGAAACAAACTGAAATTAGACTAGTTGTGATGTCATAGCCAGACTCCTAGCTTTTCTGTTTTACAGGGGTGGCCAGCTCTGCCCCCTGGGGGTCCGCCCTTCCCCCTGCCCTGCCCCTTATGAGAATTTGTTTAAATATTTTTTTAAGGTTTTTTTCTAATTTTATAGATTTTTTTAAAACTTAATTATCTTAAATAACCTCATAAATGAATTACCTTACATGGATATAGAACACAGAGTGATAGCATAGTAAGCAATTGTCCTGTTTGGCTCATGAATGGTCTTTATCAATCAGAATAGTTTCATTCTGAGGTATGATTATAGTTCAAATCCCAGAGCTTCTTCACCATGGGATTGAGCCTTAAGGGGGCCCCTGGACTCCTTGCCGAAAAGATGCAGTGCTTCGCGCGTGCATTATTGTACCACTCAACAAGTCTAGCACCCTGCCCCTTTTTAAATCAAGCTAGGGGTCTGATAGCCTCAGATTCCTCAAAGTCTTTATGTATTTTATCATATTTTGTGACTTGTCCTGCAATTTTGTGGCTTAAAAGCCATGAGATATGTCATAAAAGTAGTAAAACTGAATCGAGGAAGGGTATTTATGTAACCCTATGGTTATTCAAGACATCCTTACTTATGATGTGGTCCTGCAGGTATCACTGTCACCCAAGGATGAATAGCTGGAAAGTTGTAAACAACCTGTCCAGTAATTGTACTTGGAAGAGGGTAATTATTTCCTAGTGCAAAGTAAGGGTTTTTATGTTACCTTTTAAGTTGTCTCTTTGGGTGTGGGTAATTTACCCAAGTTGTTGAACTTTCTCTTTGTTTAAGGGAGGAAGCAATTTTGTCATTTTGGTTTGGGCTGTTTAGTGCAAAGTAAGAGTTTTTATGTTACCTTTTAAGTTGTCTCTTTGGGTGTGGGTAATTTACCCAAGTTGTTGAACTTTCTCTTTGTTTAAGGGAGGAAGCAATTTTGTCATTTTGGTTTTGGCTGTTTAGTGCAAAGTAAGAGTTTTTATGTTACCTTTTGTTTCTGGGGAGACAGTTGTCTCTTTGGGTGTGGGTAATTTATCCAAGTTAAACTTTCTCTTTGTTTAAGGGAGGAAGCAGTTTGGTTATTTTGGTTTTGGCTGTTTCTTGTCACATTTGCCTCAAATTTGACAGACATCTGTCAAATATTGTTCCAGGAAAAGTGATGTAATTCGGCCATGATTTTATAAGTGACCAATTGCAGTTTCTTTAAATATGCATGGACATGTCATGGGTTAAAACGACCAAGGGGATGATTGAGAAAATTATGGGATAGCTGATGTTGCAAAATATTCAGTTTAAAAAGTTATTGCAACACGCCCAAAAAGTCAGTCGATATCTTAATCATGATTCTTACATTTTGATAAAGCGTTTTGGCTCATTTGTAAATTTTGTAAATAGACTGGCTATTTTCTGACTCAGAATATTTCTTTGAAATCACAAGTTGATACTTAGAATATTTCTTCAAGTCACAAGTTGATAAAATATTATTGTTCAATAAAACCACTTTGCTGTTTAACATTCAGTGGCAGATTTTGAGTAAAAGCTCAGAAGTTTATATCAATAATGATATTTATTTTAAGAGGCTTGAGAAATTTCAAAGTAAAATAATTATTAAGAAGAAGTGAAAAGCTAATATTTCGACAAGTGCCTGAACCAACATTTGAACTTAATCAAATCATTCCAGTTCCGTTCCAGTAAACTGTTAAATTGAATCATCAAGAAAGTGATAATTTCAGAGTTCGGAAGGATTCAATTCAGTTGCTAACTATTGCTGATACAGTGTGTGATCTTCCAGATGACTTTCCTTCTTTTTTTTGTTAATGGAGTTCCAGTGAATTTAAGCCGATATCTTTTTACTTTGGACTGAATGGATTTCGTTTAATAAACCAGTTTGTGTGAAGTATATGTCGCAGCCTGAACTGTAAGTACAACTCTCATTTTCTTCGGAAGAGTCCAGTGGTCATCTTCAGAACAGTATCGCCGATAAAAGGTACCTGAACACTAATTCAAATTGGCCAAATCATAGTTGTTGTGCACATACATTTTATTGATTAATTATTGAGTCTTAAGTACTTGTGAGTAATTGTGTTCTATTCTTGTATACTGTAAATGTTGATGTATATTCAACTCAGAGGATAGTCATATCCCTGGGGATTAGTTGAATAATATATATCTGAACTGTATTTTATACTTGTTGTGTCCTTTGTACAGGCCTGTGAGATAAAACAAACTATTTTTCATTTCACTTATGTATTTTCGGTCTGAAGCTTCATTTTTGTTCCTGAAGATCTAGGCCCATAAAATTTAGCTGACCATTCATTACCTAACTTTCCGTTTGAGAGAGCTAGTGGGTCACAGCTTGGCGCCCGATGAGGGACAACAATAGATCTAAATTTTTATTTTAAAATTTGAAAAATTAGGTTTTGGTTCTTTTATCCAGGCTGACAAAGGACATACATGTACATGTGAATATTACTTTTTATTTGAATTCCCGAATTCGAATATAGTTTCATCTAGTAGACACTTTACTCTAATTAATATCCTTGGTATTATCAATTTTACTTTGTAATCATGTCTTCCACCAGCATTGTGATTGAAGGGTTGGGGGTAGACACAACTGAAAGTAATTTACGTGAATTGCTCAGTGAAGTTGGTGATGTCGTCAAATTAACAATGGGGATTGACTCCATCACAGGGAAGTATACTGGCAATGCTTCTTGTGAATTTTTAGCTGAATCAGTTGCAAAGGCAGCTGTTGAACGGTTTAACGGTATGGAGTTTGGTGGGGAGAAATTAATTGTTCATTTTTTTGTCATACCACCCAAAACTGATAAACAAGAAGACCCCACCAGTATAACAGAAAACCTGGAAGACATGGTTGCAAAACTACGCCTTGCTGGGTATCAGATTATTTCTCAAGATAATAGTCCAGAATCCCCCATAGCACATAGGCAGCCACTAACTGCCTTTCAGCCACCCAAAATATCTGCCTTTAGTGGAGATCCCAAGCCAAAACCAGGTGAGACCTCTTTTGAGATTTGGAAATATGAGGTTAACTGCCTGTTGGAAAAGGGAATCTACTCACAGTCATTATTAACACCTATAATTCGTAGATCATTAAGGGGACAGGCAGGGGAGATTGTCAGGTTTATGGAATCTAGTTCCCCCCATTAAGGACATTATAGATAAACTTGAGGGTCTGTATGGGGCTGTGGAGAGTGGGGCTGTCCTGTTGCAGCAAGTTTACCTTAGCCAGCAAGAACAAGGGGAAACTGCATCAGAATATGGTCGCAGGTTACACATACAAATTTTTAGGGCTAAGGAGCGAGGGGTATTGCGAAAGAATTTGTGGATAACACACTAAAGATTGTTTTCTGGCAAGGGTTAAAGGATGAATATGTGAAAAACTCAATCCGCCATCAATATGAAGTCACAACTAAATTTGACGATATTATTCACATGGTTCGGATTGCAGAGAACGAATTAGCTGAGACAGTTCGCCAGCACCCTACCCCCAAACCCAAAAGGCATGCACAAGCGCAAGCGCATCAAGAGAATAAAGGAAAAGTTAAACCTACACAAAAAGATCAAAGGACCCAATTTGTAAATAATAATCGACCAAAGACAAAGGTCATATGTTAACGTTGTGGGCAGGAGGGACACGTTGTTAAGGGCTGCAGGAATGTCCCGACAAAGGAATGGCTAGAAAGGCAAACAGATCGTTCTTTAAACTCTCAGGGCACACTGCAGGGGGGCATGCAGTAAGGTGCCATCAAGAACGTCCCAGATCCAAAAAGCCTTCAGGTCCTAAAATTAGGGATAAAGTCAACAAAAATGTCCTTGACAAGATAGTGGGAAATGCAAATGAAGACAATGTCATTGCAAATGGCATAAAATGTAGAAGTTTGATAGATACTGGTTCACAGGTAACAACTATTTCAGCATCATTCCATGACAAATACCTTAAAAATATTCCTATCCAACCCCTTGACGATATTTTATGTATAGAAGGGGCTGGGGATCAATCTGTCCCCTACCTTGGCTATATAGAACTTCCAATAAGTTTTGCATCAAGGGTAGGTATGGATCAGAAAGTTTATGATGTGGTAACTTTGGTGGTACCAGATACAACCTACAACAAACTTGTGCCTCTCACAATTGGCACTAACTTAATTTCTCAACGCCATGCAGATTGCAAAAGACTGCATGGGGTGCATTTCCTTCAATCTGTCCATTTGTCAACAGCATGGCATGTGGCATTCCAGTCTCTAAAAGTTAAAGACCGTATGTGGAAGAAAGGTGGCAAATTGGGGAGTGTCCGAGCTAAGATAAAACGATCAATTACAATTCTTCCGAATGCGTCTACTGTAGTGAGGGGTATTGTTAAATTCAGAATAGCGCAAAGTCAGGAAGTTGTTATTGAAGCACCCATTAGTCCTAAATTACCTCAAGGACTTAGTGTCACTTCTGCTTTCTTGCAGATAGACCGAAGGTCAAGGTCAAACATTCCTGTTACACTTTACAATGGGTCTACATCACCTATCACTATTTCTCCTAAAATGGTGATTGCCGACCTCCATGTTGGGCAGTCTCTGGGGAACTCACCGACGAGTCTTAGTAGAGTTTTGTCTAATATACACAACACAAGTACTGACACTGATGCAAAATCATCTACAAACAATGTTATTCAAGAACTAAATTTTGAAAATTGCTCTGCAAGCGAGGATAAGATCGCAAAATTAAAGGATTTAGTCAAGAATTATATGCATGTATTCTCCCAAGACAAAAATGACTTAGGACACACTACGGTTGTAAAGCATGAAATTCCTCTAAGAGAATACAAGCCCTTTAAGGACAGGTACCGTAGAATACCGCCTTCACAGTATGATGAGGTGCGACAATGTCTACAGGACATGGTCGATGCAGGGGCCATTAGAGAGTCCCATAGTCCCTTTGCATCCCCGATT
Source organism: Chiridota heheva (assembly GCA_020152595.1). Classification (NCBI taxonomy): domain Eukaryota; kingdom Metazoa; phylum Echinodermata; class Holothuroidea; order Apodida; family Chiridotidae; genus Chiridota; species Chiridota heheva. The sequence goes on from JAIGNY010001878.1 coordinate 813,121, forward strand.
GTCATTGTCAAAAAGAAAGATGGTTCAATAAGACTCTGCATCGATTACAGAAAACTGAACAATGACACAATTAAAGACTCGTACGCACTCCCTCGTATTGAGGAGTCACTTGATGCCTTAAGTGGGGCAAAGTGGTTCAGCTCCCTTGATTTGCAAAGTGGCTATTGGCAAATCGAGGTTGCTGAAAAAGACAAACACAAGACCGCTTTTACTACACCAATGGGGTTTTACGAGTGCAACCGTATGCCATTTGGCCTAACAAATGCCCCAGCCACATTCCAGCGCTTGATGGAACGCTGTGTTGGGGACATGAATTTGAAGCAATGTCTCGTTTACCTCGATGATATCATCGTTTTCTCAAAAACATTTGAGGAACACTTAGAAAGACTAGCCTTAGTTTTTCAAAGACTTGCTGACTATGGTTTGAAGCTTAAACCTTCAAAGTGTGACTTTTTAAGAGATCGCGTGAAGTATCTTGGCCACATAGTGTCAGCTAGTGGGATAGAAACAGACCCAGACAAAACAAAGGCCATTCGGACCTGGCCAGTCCCCCAAAATGTCAAGCAGCTTCGATCATTTCTTGGGTTCGCAGGCTACTATCGGAGATTTGTGCAAGACTATTCAAAAATTGCGAAGCCCTTGCATGAACTCACAGGGGGCCAACCAAGGAAGGTCAATGGCAAAGCCTGTCAAAGCTTACCTAAGTGGCAATGGACAGATGCTTGTCAAAAAGCATTCAAACTATTGGTAGAAAAGTTTGTAAATCCACCCATTCTGGGGTATGCAGACTATTCATTGCCTTTTGAGTTGCACACTGACGCCAGTACAGATGGTCTTGGGGCTGCTCTGTACCAAGTCCAAGATGATGTCAAACGAGTTATTGCTTATGCAAGCCGTGGACTTAGAAAGGGTGAAAAGAATTATCCTGCTCATAAATTAGAATTTCTGGCGCTGAAATGGGCAGTTACAGATAAGTTTAAAGACTATTTGTATGGGAGAAACTTTGATGTCATTACTGACAACAACCCTTTAACTTACTACGGCGAAACTGGACGCTACAGGGCATAGGTGGCTAGCTGCCCTAGGTGCTTTTAATTTTACCATCCACTACCGTCCAGGTAATCAGAACCAAGATGCTGACTCTCTCTCTCGAGACTCTCAGGTTCTGATTGTGACAAAGACTACTCCACAATCAAACAAGTGGATTCACAGATCTTCAACTGCCTTTGTGCATACCACAAAACTGATCTCTCCTATGATGAAGCCCAATTAACTTTCGATCCCCTGGTAGAGGCAGTAGCAATGGGCCAGGGTGCATTACCTTCAGTTCTTGGGGACTCCCAACACTCGTCCTTCCCGGGATAAAACCACAAGAATGGAGAAAAAGACAAAGGGACGACACAATTATTTCAAGGGTAATTCATTATCTGAAGTTAAGTAGGCGTCCTCCCAAGCGAAAGAAATACTGAACACAAGGATGTCCTTTTGCTACTAAGAGAATGGGACCACCTTTGCTTTCGTGATTTGAGGTCTTGTATCGCAAAAGGGTGTCCACAGTCCACTCTAACACATATTATCAGCTGATTCTTCCATCAGACCTACATAACAAGGCTCTTCAGCTATTGCATGATGACATGGGTCACTTGGGTATAGAACGACGTTACAGTTAGCCCGTGATCGATTTTATTGGCCACGAATGACAGAAGGTATCACTAACTATGTCAAATCCTGTGAGAGATGCCTTCGCAAGGCCACACAGAAGCCCATCGATAGGGCACCTCTTGTGAACATCACCACCTGTGCACCCCTAGAACTTGTATGTATGGACTTTCTGTCCCTTGAAGAATCTAAAGGTGGTTTCACAAGCGCACTCGTGCTTACTGATCACTTCACTCGCTATGCACAAGCCTTTCCAACTCGTAATCAGACAGCCCGCACACCACAGCAAAGATTTTATTTGAAAACTTTATTTTGCATTATGGGTTCCCTGCAAGACTCCACTCGGATCAAGGTCGAAATTTTGAATCTGCAGTAATCAAACACCTGTGTGAAATGGCCAATGTGGCTAAGTCCCGACGACCCTTACCACCCACAAGGTAATGGGCAGTGTGAGCGCTTTAATAGGACTCTTCTCTCCATGTTAGGTACCCTAACACATGATCAGAAAACTGACTGGAAATCGTATGTGGCTCCATTGGTCCATGCGTATAATTGCACTCAAAATGATGCTACTTCTTTTTCCCCTTACTTTCTGATGTTTGGTCGTCATCCAAGGTTACCCGTTGACATATACTTAGGGGTCAGTAACGACCCTGAAGAACCAAAATCACACCAAGACTATGCAGAATCCCTTAGAGCACGTCTAGACTATGCATATGAACTTGCTTCGAAACAAGTTGAAAATCATTCAAAACAAAATAAAGCGCGATATGACAAGAAACTGCGCGAGATGCTCTTAAGACCTGGGGATAGAGTGCTGGTGAAAAATGTGGGTCTCAAGGGAAAACATAAACTTGCTGATAGGTGGGAGAAAGGGGTTTACAGAATTGTTAAGAGAGTGAATGAAGACATACCAGTTTATGTTGTACGGTCAGAGGAAAATGCTGGCAAAGAGAAAACTCTGCACAGGAACATGCTTCTTCCCTTCCAGTCCCTACCTCGACCCAGGCCTATGAATCAGATTGTCCCACTTAAACCTGATTCTCCAGTTCAAGAACGAGGTCCTAGTCGCTCCCGGGAACAAAGGGGCACTGATGAGCTAGATCATGATGAAAATGATGATGACCTATTATGGTATACTAGTTTTGATGCTGGTCCTCAAATTGAACAAGCAGTTTCCAACCTTAGGGCTGATGCCCCAAATTTTGACCCTCAGGGTATAGGGGTACCTGACCCTGGTGGAGAGGACCCTATAGAAGATACAGATGGTGATGAAGCTATTGAAAATGATCAAACAAGTAATCCCGAAGAGGTTGCTGTTGAAAATGATCAGGCCAGTGAATCTGAAGAAGTAGAGGCGCTTGAGGATAATGCCCCTACCGAAAATTGGGTACGACGTACGACTAGGAACGTGAAACCCCCAGATCGTTTAGGCTATTCACATGCTTTATTAGTACCACCTGATATCCCAGCATGGCAGAAAAAGGTTGACTATTTGCTTAAGATACAAGATAGATTGCAAATTAAGCCGAATGATTTGTATTTTAAAGTAATGTTGGAGGTTATTCAAAATGGGTAACCCACGTTGACTATGTATTTGATGTATATATCTGTACATACAGTTTAAAGATGTGTATTGCAAGATGTTTTTAAACCACTTCATGTAGGATGTGTGATTTCAATTGCACATTAGGAAGACACCATTTGATTTGATCATATAGTCTGAGTCAAGAACAGCTTAGATTTATATTGGTACTCATTCGTCATTGGATGAACATCGGGACAATGTTTTTCTTAGCGGGGGAAGGTGTAACCCTATGGTTATTCAAGACATCCTTACTTATGATGTGGTCCTGCAGGTATCACTGTCACCCAAGGATGAATAGCTGGAAAGTTGTAAACAACCTGTCCAGTAATTGTACTTGGAAGAGGGTAATTATTTCCTAGTGCAAAGTAAGGGGTTTTATGTTACCTTTTAAGTTGTCTCTTTGGGTGTGGGTAATTTACCCAAGTTGTTGAACTTTCTCTTTGTTTAAGGGAGGAAGCAATTTTGTCATTTTGGTTTGGGCTGTTTAGTGCAAAGTAAGAGTTTTTATGTTACCTTTTAAGTTGTCTCTTTGGGTGTGGGTAATTTACCCAAGTTGTTGAACTTTCTCTTTGTTTAAGGGAGGAAGCAATTTTGTCATTTTGGTTTTGGCTGTTTAGTGCAAAGTAAGAGTTTTTATGTTACCTTTTGTTTCTGGGGAGACAGTTGTCTCTTTGGGTGTGGGTAATTTATCCAAGTTAAACTTTCTCTTTGTTTAAGGGAGGAAGCAGTTTGGTTATTTTGGTTTTGGCTGTTTCTTGTCACATTTGCCTCAAATTTGACAGACATCTGTCAAATATTGTTCCAGGAAAAGTGATGTAATTCGGCCATGATTTTATAAGTGACCAATTGCAGTTTCTTTAAATATGCATGGACATGTCATGGGTTAAAACGACCAATGGGATGATTGAGAAAATTATAGGATAGCTGATGTTGCAAAATATTCAGTTTAAAAAGTTATTGCAACACGCCCAAAAAGTCAGTCGATATCTTAATCATGATTCTTACATTTTGATAAAGCGTTTTGGCTCATTTGTAAATTTTGTAAATAGACTGGCTATTTTCTGACTCAGAATATTTCTTTGAAATCACAAGTTGATACTTAGAATATTTCTTCAAGTCACAAGTTGATAAAATATTATTGTTCAATAAAACCACTTTGCTGTTTAACATTCAGTGGCAGATTTTGAGTAAAAGCTCAGAAGTTTATATCAATAATGATATTTATTTTAAGAGGCTTGAGAAATTTCAAAGTAAAATAATTATTAAGAAGAAGTGAAAAGCTAATATTTCGACAAGTGCCTGAACCAACATTTGAACTTAATCAAATCATTCCAGTTCCGTTCCAGTAAACTGTTAAATTGAATCATCAAGAAAGTGATAATTTCAGAGTTCGGAAAGGATTCAATTCAGTTGCTAACTATTGCTGATACAGTGTGTGATCTTCCAGATGACTTTCCTTCTTTTTTTTGTTAATGGAGTTCCAGTGAATTTAAGCCGATATCTTTTTACTTTGGACTGAATGGATTTCGTTTAATAAACCAGTTTGTGTGAAGTATATGTCGCAGCCTGAACTGTAAGTACAACTCTCATTTTCTTCGGAAGAGTCCAGTGGTCATCTTCAGAACAGTATCGCCGATAAAAGGTACCTGAACACTAATTCAAATTGGCCAAATCATAGTTGTTGTGCACATACATTTTATTGATTAATTATTGAGTCTTAAGTACTTGTGAGTAATTGTGTTCTATTCTTGTATACTGTAAATGTTGATGTATATTCAACTCAGAGGATAGTCATATCCCTGGGGATTAGTTGAATAATATATATCTGAACTGTATTTTATACTTGTTGTGTCCTTTGTACAGGCCTGTGAGATAAAACAAACTATTTTTCATTTCACTTATGTATTTTCGGTCTGGAAGCTTCGCTTTCGTTCCTGAAGATCTAGGCCCATAAAATTTAGCTGACCATTCATTACCTAACTTTCCGTTTGAGAGAGCTAGTGGGTCACATTTATAATAAACCACCTGAAGAAAGTTTGAGGAAAAATAATTTAAATTTTGAAAAAATTAAATAAACTTTCTTTAAACTACATTAACAATTGTAAATAATGTAAGGATGAAGATGCCAACTTTCCATAGTAGACTTACTGTACCAGTCATTTCTGTAGGCTGGCTAGGCTTCTGTATTGTCAATATAGCTGCCTGTCTGAACTCAAGCTACAAGTACTGACTGTTCAGTTTGTTTCTACACTACAATTTACTGATTCCTAATCAACCACACTCTAGTGACACATGATCAAATATAACCAATAGAATTTGCACAAGAAGTGTCTGTTAAGCTCATTTACATACCAGATGCCTTGTATGCATACAGTATATAATATAACTTGCAAAGGTAATAAATCACAAGGCAAAAGTGCATGGTATAATAAAAACATGATGATAACCAGAAGTATAGTAAAGGCACTCAGAGAAAGGAATGGTAATTAGATGATCTAGCTGATAGATAAGGCAAAAGTACTTAGTTGAAGTAAAGGAACTTAGAGAATATAAAGTCACTTAGATAAAGTAAAGCAACGTAACTGGTGAACTGGCTAGCTCCAAGACGAGACATGTTCTTCCTATTCTGCTGCAGTCAGAAATGAGAGAAGATGCACATGTGCATGTACTGTAGCCAACAAACTGAATAAACAGCAAAAAACTAAGAACCAATCAAAACATTCCACAACACACAAAACTGATCTGAACCTGGAACACAAAGGGAATGTATAACAATAGCTACACACAACCTGAGACAATGCAACTGAGAGAAGTACCAAACCGCTACAGCCTAATTGTTAATCTCATTTACATACTTGATCTTCAAAAAGAACCCAAAAGAAATGCAAATGAATGTCTATAGCTCCTGTACCACCATAGCCATTAACAAGAAACTTAACATACTTGATTGCATAACACTATTACTGTCTTGTAATAAACAAGGATGAACTTCAAGTGACTTAAAGGACCAGGGGGATAATCTGGGCAAAACCTGGGTAGGAAAAAACAGGGTCATTACAAGTTTATCTTGTCAGGATTCAATCCCAGACAATAAGAAATTTTGGTGGTGTGTCTAAATGTTATTGGGATGTAAATCACTTTTGTGACCCTGGTACAGTCATTTGAAGGCAATATGTCAAGTCATCTTTGTGACTGAGGGGTGGGTCCAAAACACGACTTGCATGACCCAGGTTGTGCAATGAATCATCTTGCTGGGGGTATAGGGGGTGGGTCAAACAATTGATAGGTGCATAACAAACGACTGATTGTCAATTCTACACCATTTTCAGGTCAATCAACATTTAAAATGACCGTTCAACTGATTTTGCGTAACACTCAAACGGCGGGTTTTTCCAAGCCCACACCATTTGCGAAGCAACTGTTAATGACAACAGAGGTGAAAAAGTGCTCCTAAAACTTGGAAAATAGCAACATTCAGGAGATGGGTAGTGATTTTTAAATCAAAAATCGGATGTGGAAGGAATTTATCTTGTATGCGTAGGCCGGGGTATTTTTGCAGGAATAAAATCCTGTCGAAAATAGCTTTACCCCCTATGGAGCCTAATGTTAATGACCCCTAGGGTTGCCATTTGGAGTGTGGCCGATAAAAGGGGTAATACCTAAATCTGTGGCATACATCCATGAGGGTCTGACGATGACGTGACTTTAAAAATTCATGTCGGTAGTTTAATAGGCCTAGCACGAATCTTCATGCCTAAATTACGTAGTGACCAAATCCAGCGTATTTGGGCATGAAAGCATGCACATTGAATAAATCAATGGCCTTTAACATGTGTTATATATATCATAGAATCATATATGATAATTATGTGCTCTAAAAATGTCCACCATGTTATTGTATGAAGAATAGTACATTAAATTACGAACAAGGGGAACTGGAACATATAACAATGTATTTACTACATTAATATTATTTCTGTTACGATTTTTCATGGGAAGATTATCAACACTTTTTTTCAGAACCATGGGAAACGTTATAATTTATTCCACCTCTGGGCCTAGGCTGCAGAGGAAAATTTTTGTTGATTACTATAATTACAAAAAGTGTCCAAACTATTCATCTAAACTCGTCATATCAATCAGAAATCAATCAATTTCTGAGTGATATGATGATGTCAATTTTTCTAATTGATCAAAACTTAAGTGCAGAATCCAATGCAACTTTCCAAGAATCACTATGACTCTAAAAAATCCTGACTGGGAAGAAAAAAATAAAGGTCTGTAACAACATCAATAATGTGTTGTTCTTAAATCAAAGGCAGTACCAGTTTGACTCCAAACAGGCCAAAAAACAAGTCAGTGTGACTAGGACTCCAACCAACAAACATAAAAAACACACAAACATTGACTATTTCCACGTGAAAATCTTAATAAGTAATTAACTAAATGAATTAGCGCCATGATAATAGATCTCATTAAAAATTCTTTTGAAATTCTAAGTCACTACAACTCAAGGGGTATACTTCCGAAATTGTGTGTTGTATTCTGTACTTCTCTAAACTTAAAACCATTATATCACTCAGAAATTGAACTTCTGTTCAATTTGATTTTGATCATTCCTATTCACTGAGAGCTTAATGTTACTCAGAAATTGAGCGTATGTTCAATTTGATTTTGAGCATTCCTATTCACTGAAAGCTTAATGTTACTCAGAAATTAAACGTATGTTCAATTTGATTTTGATCATTCCTATTCACTGAGAGCTTAATGTTACTCAGAAATTGAGCGTATGTTCAATTTGATTTTGAGCATTCCTATTCACTGAAAGCTTAATGTTACTCAGAAATTAAACGTATGTTCAATTTGATTTTGAGCATTCCTATTTACTGAAAGCTTAATGTTACTCAGAAATTGAACGTATGTTCAATTTGATTTTGAGCATTCCTATTCACTGAAAGCTTAATGTTACTCAGAAATTGAACGTATGTTCAATTTGATTTTGAGCATTCCTATTCACTGAAAACTTAAATGTTACTCAGAAAATAAACATATGTTCAATTTGATTTTGAGCATTCCTATTCATTGAAAGCTTAATGTTACTCAGAAATTGAACATATGTTAATTTCTTCTGAATGATATGAAGAAATAGCCAATAGGGATGTTGGAAATCATCTTATCAAAAGGAATTGAACATACATTTCATTCAATGGAACTAATTTCTGGGGGAAGGGACGGTTTATTTTAGCAAATGAGAATGCTCAAAATCCTCATATCATTCAGATATCGAAGGGCATAGAGACAATACCTTTCGAGTACAACTTGGACCACTTTATCTCTGAGCTGCCTTGCTTCTCCCACAAATATCAAAGATTCTATACAAAGGGTATTTCTATGTCATACACTCATTCAGTAATTGCAAAATTACAGATAAAATTTAGTGTACCTGCACCTAGAGGGAAAATCTCTATTGACTTCTCTGTACAAGATTTTCAAAATCTTAAAGTTTTTTTTTTGAGTAACTCTGGTTTTTCTATACAAGCTCTAAGTTTTATAGACATGAGATTACCTTGTAGCTAAGATAACCTGGAAGGCCAGTAAACTAAGCAAAATTGTTCATAAATGATAGAAAAAGCAAGGTTTTTTGACGAAATCGGCTTAAATCCGTTTAAAGGCCTTATCATTGTGTAATTAGACTGATCACATGTATGATTGATGCGAGTATGCACATGTAATCGAAGTGCAAGTGGAGTGTACAGATCCGCCGGCTTTTTCAAAGAATCTACCTTTGTACATATTGCGCAACATACGGTATTTTCTTTAATAAACGCCCCCGGGGCGTTGCATTTGGAAAACAGGGGGGCGTTATTAGAGGGTAAAGTATGAAGAAAAAAATGTAACTCACAAAAGAACGGCAATTCATTTTAGGCCTATGGTATCAGTCTTTTCAAGCGATTGTTGTGTTTTTAGCATTATCGTGCATGGATTATTAATGGAATATACTTTGCATATTTTCTGCTTGGTTACGTTTGACTTACAGCCTTCTCAAGTCACATTTGGTAAGTTAAATGTATGTTGTTACATCCTGAAAGTATGAAAAATGACGGGGGCGTTTATTAGAGGGGGCGTTTATTAGAGAAAATATGGTATGTGCATTGTTATACCTTAATTTGTTGTCTTTTCTCCAAATTTGCATACCAGAAAAAACAATCAAGCGTGATTCACGCTTATTTCAAGCGTCTTAACACTGTACGCTATAAAAAGTGTCAGTCATTATAAATGTGCCCGCCCATCGATCGTACATGTATGTGAAGATGTGTTCTGTGTGTCTTACCATTTTGAACATACGCTGAAAAAAAATGGGTCAGAATTTGATTTTGTTTACCTATTTTCTGCATAATCTCCAGCACATTATATTTCGATAACCACGGGAGATTGTAGAAAACATATTGAAGTAAAAGTGTGTGAATTCTTATGTATGTTGGTGCTCATTATGATACTGAAATTTTAGGTGCCCTAAAGTTTTAGGGAGCCAACTTTTGAGCACATGTTAAATCCCATTGACTTTTGCTTCAGCACATATTTATTTTTCAACAGGTGATTTCCTATACAGTATCTAAAATCAGCAAACTTTGTGGAGTGAAGCTGATGAAGGTAACTGTAATACTGTACTAACCCACACGATATCCCTTTGGATATATTGAAAATTTAGTAACTTTGTTCAAAGATGAGCTGCTTTCATAATTTTCCAGGAACCTTGTATCTTATCACCATGTAGAGAATAATTTGCAAAAATATAGATACAAAATAATTAGGTTTTGCCATTGACTGTTTCGCCATTGACATTACCTCTCCAGGTAGAGAAAAGTTAATAAGCTTTTACAAATTTATAGTGTTTAATTTCAATATATGGTACAGTATGTGTTTAGAATATTCAAGCCAGTATGTTTATTTAAATACACTGAGGTGTGATTTTCTTATTCTCCACAGAAAGTTTCTCATCTATTTTTGTCTGTTGTTGTTTCTGCCGCTGGTAGCTTTACGATGGGATGGGCTGATTGATGTCTCATATTGGGTTGTTTTTTCACCACTATGGTTCTGGAAAACAATGGTCATCATTGGTTCCTCAATAGCAGGGATTATTTGGTGGCGCCATCCAGAATATAGGTAAGGGATACAAATTTTGTAAAGCTTTTGTAAAAGAAATATTTCCATGTTTTTCAAGGAATACTTCCATGTTTTTAAAGGAATATTCCCATGTTTTTTTTGTAACCTTTCATAAGGAAGAGAAAAATATTAGAAACAATTTAGTAAAAATCATATTGGTGTCTTATTCCTACCAAGTAGATATTGAAATATTAAGGTTCGCAAAAAATGCCAATAAACGAATAGGTGAAGGCTCGGTATGACATCACAGCATCACATTCTCCCACAAAGTTGATGTATTTCATTTAAATCTATCATTCTTTTTATTGGTAAAACCTGCTAGAAAAATAAATTGATGAAAGTTAGGTATTTGTATACATTGCCAAATATTCCCTACTTCAATAACTTTTGAAAAATTGTTTCTAATCATACAGAAACAACCAATTAACGTTCAAAGAAATACATAAACATTTGCTATGGCATTGTCTCTATGACATCATCGAACATGAATTCATCATACTGTACAAAAACTTTAATATGCACTTGGAAAATCTTTAAAAATCCATATCTCCTGAACAGAATATGATATTAACCTGATTTGTGTACCAAATTAGCTCTAGAGGTATGCTCTTTCAATTAGAATTTTACAAAAAACCATGGGAACATTCCTTTAAAGGATGAACTGTATGCAGGAGTTCTGTGTTAAACGGACAACACTCTTCAGAAAGATAGAAAGAAATCAATGCTGGAAAGAGGTGTGATACTTTTTGTATGTGTGTGTGCTAAACGTGAAAAATGTTAGTGTCAACAGGTACCTTCCAGCATCAAATTAAGTAAACATTTTGGTCGGGTAAAGGTAATTTACCTACCTATGATACCTATGCCTATGATGTTTCCTGGATGAAAGGCTAGTAGCCTGAGATTCCAGACCTAGAAGTGTCAAGTAATTCGTGACTCTCGGCCTTGAAGTGAAAGCGAAAAGCCCGATTACACCAGTGCTTATTCAGCCTGTTCTTAAACAAATTTAGATTACATGCTTTCACAACCTCCTTAGGTAAATTATTCCATAACTTGCAAATCCGATTTGAGAAGAAATTATGTCGAACGCTGGTGGATGAATGTGATTGAAGAATTTACCTGTTTTTAGAACCTCTTGTTTTAGTATTAGTATGAATAGGTAATAAATTTGCAACTCTTGTATCATATATATGTGAGACCATCTTATATACTTCAATTATATCACCTCTTGCTCTTCAAGTTAATTTCGATAAGTTTGGTGGCTCTCCTTTGAACATTTTCGATCAACTTAATGTGTTTTTTCTTTGATGGTGCCAGATGAGGTCTTACAAATGCCTTGTAGATTTGGACTAAAGAGGTTTTGTCAAGATATGTGAATTATCTACGGATTTACATTACAATTGATAATTAATGTTGTATTTTGGGGTTGGCATCTTCCCAGGGATCAAAAAAATCAACATGTTGACCAGCCAGGGATATATGAATTTGTGAATGTACTGAAAGTAAATAAGGTTGCCATTTTTTATTTTTTTGTATACATGCAATGCACATTTTGCTGAAAGCGAAGTTGTCCGTACGGGCAGGTCAAATAAATATCCTGGTTGCCCGGATAAGATTTTTGTTTGTACTGAACAGCCAGACTGCCCAGATGTATGATTGATCTTCTTGCAGGGTAAACAGCCATTTCCTATTCCGTTGAGGTTGTAAACGATTCATGATGGCCATATGATTTTTGAGGACAAGCTTCATACTGTAGTGCAAGGTTGACACTAGAAATTGAAATTTGAGGAAGATGATTCAGTTTAATCAACTAATCTGCTGAAGTTAATATTTTATGTATTAAAAGTAAAAGCAAATTCCCTTCTTTATAATATAGTAAAGGGTGATACCAGTAAAGAGAGATAGGGAATCCCTTTATCCCCTCATTTAGCAATTAGATCATTGTAATGGTGTAACCTTATTTCATTTATTTGTTTCTTCACAACATTCATAACAAACAATGATGATGATGATGACAGTGGTGTGGTGGTGATGGTGGTGGTGATGACGATGATGATAATGAATCAACGTTTAAATTTTACTTGTTTGAAAATATGAAGCCGTCTATTGTTGCATGTTATTAATTTGATTTACCTTTTTTCATGAATGTTTGTTTTAAGTGAACGCATCATCGTTTGTTTCATCCGTACCTGCTAAATCATGAAAACTTCAGCAGTGATTATTGATATATTTTCCTTCTTCTGTAACAGGGTAGAGGGTGAGGGGTACGTGGACATGAAGGCCATCATCATCTGCCTGGCCCTCAACTCCCTCCTCCTCATCTTTGAGATCATGGTTTGTGATCAGCTGGAAAGCTACAATGGGAACCAGTGGCAGAACTCCTGGCTGGTAGCTTTCATGCCCCTTTTTTTGACGGCGCCGGTCTCTATCGCTGCATGTGTGTGGGGTTTCAAGCATGATAGGGGACTTGAGGTAAGAGACGGTTATTTTGCTCAGACAAAATTTGATCTGTTGGAGGGCAAACTTGGGTGTAGCCAGGGGGTGAATGAACATTTCCCCAAAAAGGGAATTAAGGGAAAATATGCTTAGAAGGTCCAGATTTAAATTTACTGTAGCCTTCGAACACTGAAATGGTTTACTATGTTGTCAAAACTTTCAAAAATATTGCATGCCATCAGCTTTTTTTTCCCTCAGCGACACCGCTGGCAAACCATTTTTTGTCAAATAAAATATTTCTATATACGTGATACACACTGAAACAAAGCCTAAAACCAAGTAAGAAAAATTACACGACTCCAGTTGGTAGGAATTATGTTGGGTCCATAGAGTTCCAGTCAACATACAAAGTATGGATTAATACATGCTGCTATAAGGGTGTATCAGCTGACGTGCATAAGTATATGTAAATCTAATTAAGTATACAGCAGACGACAGTGTTTTTTTCCGACAAAATGGCAATGTAAACAAAGTCGTGTGACCTCATGACATCAGCTGAAACACCCTTATATGTAGTGATTGAAGCAATAAGCTGTCTGGGCTGTTATGAGTAATATATTCCCATTGATTTGTAGCATAGCATGTTTGTCATGGAAGTCTGTATTTACATAGCTTTAACATAGTCTCTCTTTCTGCACCACCTACCACCACTCCTGTTTCTTTCACCACAAAGTTTGTTATTTCTTTTAAGGTAATGTAATATTCATCTTGATAGGGAAAGAGAAAGTTTGCTGATTTTTATTTCACTATCTTCAAGAACAAATATTTAGCAAAAAGCTAAATCCATCCAAGCTATCAGGCTCATAGGGCCAGTGCTTATCCCCAGTTCCCATGGCGCAGGCAGGTGAGAGGACATGACTTCTCCTGGATGGGATGCCAGTCCATCACAGATTAACTCCCCAGCTGAGTGAACTAAGGCAAGTAGAGTAAATTGTCTTGCTCAAGGACACAATGCAGCGCCCATGACGGGAATCAAACCTGGTACTTTTTGCATATGAGCATGATTCCTTTTACTGAACCATGCAAAATTGCTTCAAATATAATCTCTGTAATAAAAATGCTGTACCAAACTTATTTTTGTAGAAATGACTGAAATCAGGCTAGTTAGTTGTGACATATTCTCACAACTCCTATGTGTATTTTATTGGCATATTTTATGAGATTTTGTGACTTGCAACCATTGAGTACAACAGCACTTGGTGGGAGGGCATTTTCTAGGATGGGACCACTTTGGTTAAAATCAGACAAAGTGAATATCAATCCACGTTTCTGAAAGTTCTTAAAATTCATTTTTTCAAACCTTATTTCAATTGTTAATTTGTATGTAGGTTGTTATTTTGTGGTGTTAGAAGTAGTTATAGCTTATTGTGTTCATTGTAAAGCATTTTTGAATATGATTGTATACATAAAAAGGTATATAAATGAATTGGTATTATTATTTATCACCATCTTCATTTTCTTGACAGCTGGAAGCTTTGTGTTCTATAAACATCCTACAGTTCATTTTCATTGCTCTCAGGCTAGACAGATACATCATGTGGAGTTGGGCTGTAAGTTGATTTACACTTTCATTTTATTTTCTCGTTAAATTTTTAGTAGAATTAATAAGGTGTTATATAAATTTTTGTCAGTTACGAGATCAGTGCATTGTCATTTCTATTCATTCCTCATCAAAAACGAACAATGACAGGCAAAGAAAGGTGAAGAAAGTGGTTAAATATCTTATTTGGTCAAGGAGCCATGTAAGTTAAAACATGTATCTTATTTTTGTAGAAATAACTAAAATCAAGCTAGCTGTGACAAATTCTCACAAATCCTTTGTGTATTTTATTGGCATATTTTATGAGATTTTGTGACTTGCAACCACTGGGTACATGTTTTTCTGGAGAGTGCTAAAATAATGTTTAGTGAAGTAACCACGATTCACCAATAAAAGATATTTTGAAGTATTTTTGTCAATCAGAAAGAAAAGTCAAATTATGCGAGAATCAGTTAAAGGGTTTAAAGTTAAATCCATCCAAGCCATTCGGCCAATAGGGCCTGTGCTAATCCAAGGTTTCCAAGGCACAAGCAGATGCGAGCATCGCAGCTTAACCGAGGTTGGAAAACCAAATTGTGGTTAGTAGAAATAGTATAATATACTGTGATACTCGCCACACTTCATTAAGCCTCGCCAAGTTGTATAATTGATTGACATTTTTTGTATTTGTCGAACCCGGAGGTTAACTCTCCAGCAGTGCTGGTACTCATTTTACAGCTGAGTGGACTGAAGCTAGTAAAGTGTCTTGCTCAAGTACACAATGCAACATTCATGACAGGTGTCGAACCTGGCACTTTTCGCATACGAGAATGACTACTTAACCACTGCATCCCTAAAGGGTTTACAACGATGAAAATGGATACTGTGGGAGGACAAATAAAATGAACGAACAGACGTATAGATATTTGGTACAAATTTTTCTGTCTCCCTAAAGGGTTTACAACGATGAAAATGGATACTGTGGGAGGACAAATAAAATGAACGAACAGACGTATAGATATTTGGTACAAATTTTTCTGTCTCTACTCCACAGGCTGTATTTATTCCAATCTGGATCCTGACCTGCCTGCTATGTCTCATTGTCCTGTATTACATTATCTGGTCTATTCTTATCCTGAGGGCACCAGACCTCATGGCAGAGCAAAGAAGAGCTCATTTAAGAGCTGCAATTGGAGCCTTAGCATTAGTTGTTCCTCTTCTTACATTTGAGGTAAGAAATTTGTTAATAGATCAATTTAAGGCAACATTTGACTAAAATCCAGTCGAAACTCTGAATGTAGTACAAATGTCCATCACACTGTGTTAAATATTGACCATTTGTTATATATTTTTGTTATTTTTAGGCGTTAATATGCACATTTTGATTGAGCATATCTTCTCCACCTAGAATCTATTGGATGTATGGCCAGGTTTTCTATGTTGGCTATTAAGAAACTAAATTTGAGGAAAAACATGGCTTTTTTGAGAAAAGAGAAAATTATTTGCTTTTTGTGAGAATTTGTTTTTTTTTGTGGCTTTTGGAGGTTTGTTTGGTTTAATGTTATTTGGCTTTTTATCCCCTCACCAACAAAGTTGGTGAAGGGGGGCTTTACCGTTTGTCTGTCCGTCCTCATCTATTATCCGTCTGTCCACATCTATTGTGCATCCGTCCACATCTATTGTCCATCCAGCTACATCTATTGTCAGTCCGGCCACATCTATTGTCCGTTCGGCCACATCTATTGTCCGTCCGGCCACATCTATTGTCCGTCCGGCCTCATCTATTGTCCGTCCGGCACATCTATTGTCCGTATGGCCACATCTGTTGTCCGTACGGCCACATCTGTTGTCCGTCCGGCCACATCTGTTGTCCGTCCGGCCACATCTATTGTCTGTCCGGCCACATCTATTGTCCGTCCGGCCACTTGCATTGTTCATCTACTCGGGAACAAAAGATTGCTGTCCTAGGAAAGACATTCCCAACTATTTTTATTAAAAGATTTTTATATAAAAAAGAACAAATGCATTCCAGACTTAATTAGCAGCAATTAAAGAATTTGGTGTGGGATGGAAAAAAAATTTGAAAAATAGAACTGACGACTGAATGGAATTTATAATGAAGTGTTTTTGAAATGAATAGGGAAAAAACAATAAGGTTTCAGTATAATAGAGTGGAAACATAGAAGACTTATGATAAACTCCAAGTTAATCTGCAATGAATTTTCATTCTGATTTGGTCGATAGAAGAGCCCTTTTTGGTTTATAAGGGGAAAAAACGTTGAGCATGTCTCTATTAGAAGTTTTAGATTTAAGTCAAGGCTGGGGGGGGGGGGCTGTAGTGCAATAGGTGAGTGGATGTTATAGTGAAGGTTGAAATGATGAGTTGGTTAAGAGTATATTTGGTAGAAGAGTGGATGGCAAAAGGTGGGTTGCGGTAGGTGAATGGGGATATGTTGAGTTAATAGAAGCAAGGGGATGGGACTTAAAGGAAAGAATGTTGGGTGGAAGATGTTAGATGTAGGGATTAGAATGAAGGTGGGATGACATGGGGGACAGAATGCGATGAAATGTGGGACAGGGTGGCATGTGGGACAGGTGGCATGTGGGACAGGTGGCATGTGGGACAGGTGGCATGTGGGACAGGTGGCATGTGGGACAGGTGGCATGTGGGACAGGTGGCATGTGGGACAGGTGGCATGTGGGACAGGTGGCATGTGGGACAGGTGGCATGTGGGACAGGTGGCATGTGGGACAGGTGGCATGTGGGACAGGTGGCATGTGGGACAGGTGGCATGTGGGACAGGTGGCATGTGGGACAGGTGGGACAGGTGGCATGTGGGACAGGGTACCATGAAATGTAGGACAGGATGTCATGGCATATAGGACAGAATAGGATAGCATGTAGGACAGGGTGGCATGGCATGTGAAACAAGGTAGTGTCATGGCATTTATGACAGGCTGGGATGGCATGTGGGACATGGTGGGATGGCATGGGGGACATAGTGTAATGATATGTGAGACAAGATGGCATGTCAACTTGATTTTAGGTGGGATGGCATATGGGACAGGGTGGGATAGCATGTGGGATTGGATGGAATGACCTGTAGGACAGAGTGGGATGGCACATGGAAGGATGGCATGTGGGACAGGGTAGGATGGTACAGGGAGGGATGGGATGTGAGACAAAGTGATATGGTTTATGGGACAGCGAGGGATGGTGTGGTAAGTGAATGGATGATCGTAGGTGAATGGGGGATGTTAGGTGAATGGGGGATGGTAGGTGAATGGGCCATGTTGAAGAATAGAGGATGGTAGGTGATGTAAGATGGTAGATGAACAGATTGTGGGTGTCATATGAAAGGGGATGGTTGGTGAATGTTGAGTTGATAGAAATGAAGGGATGGGAGTTAAGAGGGGAGAATGTTGCATGGAAGATGGTAGAATGATTGGTAGATGTAGGAATTAGGATGAAGGTGGGATGGCATGGGGGACAGGATGGGATGAAATGTGGTACAGGGTCGGATGGCATGTGAGACGGTGGCATGAGGGACAGGGTACCATAGAATGTGGGATAGGATGTCATGTCATATAGGACATTACGATAGCATGTCGGACAAGGTGACGTGGCATGTGAAACAAAGTAATATCATGGCATTTATGACAGGCTGGGATGGCATGTGGGACAAGGTGGGATGGCATGGGGCAGTGTAATGACATGTGAAACAGGATGGCATGTTGTCTGGATTTCAGGTGGGATGGCATGTGGTACATGGAAGGATGGCATGTGGGACAGGGTAGGATAGCACATGGTACAGGGAGGGATGGGATGTGAGACAAGGTGGCATGGTATATGGGACAGGGAGAGATGGCATGTGGGACAGGGTGGCATGGTATATGGGACAGGGTGGCAAGGCATATGGTGAATAATGATTGCAGGTGCAATGGTATGTGGTCATGTTGTGGAATGGTATCTGGATTTCATGTATGATTTCATGTAGGGAGGGATATAGGATGGGACATCATGCAGAACAGAGGGTAAGATTCCAGTTGTGACATAGGGTGGAAAGCATGTTAATAGTGGCGAGGAGATTTGTATTGTTTGCAATGTCTGGTTTGATATTGAATTTATTGAATACTGAACTTATCCTTTAACTTCTATCCCTTGTTTACTTTCTCTCCCTCCTTCCCTCCTCTCGTGTCCTAACTCAAGCACCTTAGTTTTTAGTACCCTCTTTTGACACATTTGACTGTTGCGGTGCCGTTAAATATCAACAAACCAAACCAAACTTAACCTTTCTATTAGAGAAAAGAAATGGTCAATATTTCTTCACTATTTCTAAATGTTTTTTTATATTTGTTCCTGCAGGTTCTTCTAGTAAATCGACTTGACCAACATAACAATTTCTACTATGTGGCTGTATTCTCACCATTGTACATTACCATCATCGTCTTAATGCCAACATCCTTTAGCCAGAGAAGTGGAAACCATTGTAAGTCAAATTTACGAAGACTCTTTTAATTCATTTTATCAACTTTTTCTTCCTAAAACTAACCCAATGTATTAATTATATAAAACGTTGGTTTTTATATAGCGCTTTTCTACGTAAGTATGCATACTCAAAGCGCTCTACCTACAATGGAAACTTCAGGCTCAAAGCTGCAGCCACACACGGTGCACAAGCCTGTACTATTACACTGCTCCAATCCTTTAGGCTGAGCACCAAGCGAGAGGGCAGCAGGTACCATTTTTAAAGTCTTTGGTATGACTTGACCGAGGATCGAACCTATGACCGTCTGGCTGGAAAGCTATAACAATTGAGCTAACCAGTCGGTTGTAAAAATGATTTAGCTTCTAGAATATTTACAATTAAAACAGTGAAACAATGCATAACTAAAGCTGACATGGTATGGGTAAACTAGATACCATTGTGGACAAAACTAGTGCGATTTATTATCGAATCATGTTATTATCGTATGATAGCAAGTTTGGTTTAAAAAGACCCAATTCTGTAGATGTCGCGTGCCAACACTCAAGTTAGAAATTGCTAAGAGATTCGAGTTTCGAATTCTTACAGTAATTATTTAACTTAAATCTTGTTTCCATGAGGGTTATTTGGTTAACATTACAATGCCAGGTTATTTTTTTTACCCAATTTCCAGAAACATATGACACCTCTTTTATCTCATTTAAACTAGATCTCTGATTGGTTAGCAAGTTTCTTCCATGGACCTAGTGATTAAGACCAAGATGTTAGATTTTCATTGGTTATCAGTTTGCCAATATTCATTGTGCTCTGTACAGATTGGTTAATCTTAGTCTGAATTCAGCGTTCAAGCTGATAGGATCTAGGACAAGAGAGTCTGCTCTAGAAGATCAAAAGGCACAGAAACAAAATGGTTACTTAAAGGACTTTATACAATTTTTTGGACGTAGTTGATTATTATCGATTTGAATTGATAATATACATATTGTGATTGTATATTGTATCTATTATCCTGCCAATAATTAGAGAAATAATTGGGAAGCCACAAGAATACATAGCAGAACATGTTTACGAATCTTTCCTAGTTTTCATCGACTACCATTTACACAAAATTAATGCCCAAGGAGTGATTTATATACTGCCAGTACCCAGTGGCATAGCCAGGATTTCCATATTGGTGGAGCAAGTAACAGAAATAAACTGACAGGATACAAAATATGGCCCTTGCTGACGAATGGTACTAATTTTGAACCGATAAACATGAAATATTGGTGGGGCGATCGCCCCCTCTGCCCACCCTTTGACTACGCCACTGCCAGTACCTAATAATTGCTAGAGAGAAGAAAACCTATGAATAGGTGAATTTCCAGTGAGAGGAGACCACCCTTGAATACAACAATATATAAACAAGATACCACAATTTGATACAAATGTTATTACCTTCAGCTGTATTTCATGGGGATCGCCTACTGTTTCAGCAAAAACTTCCTGGGGAGATATATAAAATTAAAAAAATACATAGAAATATTGTAATGATTTGATAGAATTTTTGACTATTTCAAACTTGCTTTTCAGGTATGATTTTAACAACCATAAACACTTGTTCAAGTAGACTTATATATATATATATTTTTTTTCTTCATCAATATATATATATTTTTTTTATCAATATGTATATTTTTTAAATATAACACAAATTTTCACTACTCTCATACATGGACTTTTTGTTTCTATTTCATACATTTTCAGGGTGGTTTGGTATACGAAAAGACTTCTGCACATTCCTTTTAGATGTATGCCCCTTTCTAAGAGAGTATGGCAACATTGTTATTGAGTTTGGCCGACTGGAGGGTATGTCAGATGACGAAGAATCCGACAGGAATGTTTACGCCCTGACCAAGCAAGCAGTTCTGGAGCACCCGCCAAGGATAGTCATGCCGATAATAAGTATAGATGTTCCCGATTGATAGTCGATAATCAACTTAAATGTATTGAAAACATTTTCTTGATTAAGATGCTCTAATATTCAGCAGAGTCACTGATTGTCATGTTTTCAATATAGACCTGATACTACTATGTGGAGGGGTTGTGTAATAAAGTATGCAAATCAGCAGAGTGAATATTCATGAATGATGTCACATGGGAGGACTTTCAGCCCAATGATTGGAGGACCTGTTTTCAGAGCAAAACTTAAAAAGCTTCCATTAATTCTGTATTTTTACTTCAGATAAACCCAAATCATTTTGCTTTCAAATTTCTCTCCCATTTGCCAAAATACTTTCATCTTTGTTCTTGTTGTAAAGTCGGCTGGCAAGTCTCAAGTTCTCACAATTACTTTTTGATATACCATGTTTTCTTCAGCAGAGAGGAAGAAAAATATGAACAGTGAAAGAAAACCTTTCTGAAAATTTGAAATCAATAAATTAATAGTTTAACAGCTTGGTTTCATTGTTATGATCCATTAAGTATTTCTTTAACAGAATAATTGAATACTTGTCACCATTGGTGGGGTTTGCCTACTGAGAGTAGGGGTGGGGAGCCAAGTCAAAAGTGGGGAATCACAAAATCATGCCAAGCTGCAGAGAACAAAAAGTGGGGTGAGGAGAAGTTACCCCTTCAAATCTCCCCTATGCTTGTCGCCTTTAATTGTTTTCTTATTCTTAAATCATGAATATTCAGTTTAGCAATAGCCAGTGGCATAGGTGCTGAGAAGGAGCTGTTAGGGTATAGTCATATAGGGTGGCATATCCAATCCAGGTTAGTGCATCAGTTCATTATCATCTGCCACAATTCTTTCACGAAGTACACCCTACTATGATGAAGATCACAAACCATACGTCTTATCTGGTGGGGAAGAAGACATTCCTGTAATTTTAAAAAACAACTTTAAGAAAGAAATTTTAAGAATATATTGAAAGATTTTGACACATCACACTTTTTGCCTGTGTTAGAAATGCCAATACTAGGGAGTGGGAAACAATATAAATGTTATTTTTGAAATCTAAAGAATTGAAAGATTTTTTAAGAGGTAATTGAGTTTAGGTATCTATGTATCTTACATTAGTGTGAAATAGTATACTAAAACTTACAGGTTTATGGACACCTAGATATTTATAACCCACAAGAAAGAGCATTAAATTCTAAACACAACAGTCTTTAATTTAAATTTTGTTGATAGCACATATAGTTTTTGAATTATGACAGATTCAAGTTATAGCGATCTGCAGTGAATGCATAATTTATGTTAAATTTGTGATGTATGACCAGGCGGGTAGCTGAAAAGCTTCATGTAATTCTTTATATTTCCTTCCTAAACTTCAGTTCCTAAAAATGATAACAAATTCTATTCCTGCTATGTTTTGTTAAGGGTATGGTCAACACTTAAATCCATTTGGTTAAAATTCCTTTTCATTTTTCACATATGTGTGACTAGCAATTAAAAAACAAGAGGGTTTACATAAGGAAATAGGAACTTCCCTCCTGTCATATATCACAAGATGAACTTAAAGTGGAACAAAAATTTGCATATTTTTGGCCTTAAAATTCAAAATGCCCTAAAATGGTCAATTTTTGTCCGATATGGATGAAAGTGTTTGCTGTTTTCATCATTTTTCATAGATTTTAAAGCAAATTAGCATAAGTTGCTGCTACACGTCCATAGACCTATAAGAACTCAATTTACAGTATGTACCATTATTATAATGTGCTGATTTATTGCTTTCTTTGAAGAGAAAATTAATGATACATTTTATTTTCTCCACATAACTACGAATGACTTAAGAAATAAAATAACAATTAGAATGTTTGGGAATTGTTGTATATCAGGTGAACTGAAACTGTAAATATATTGTACAAAATGATGATAATAGCTTTTGATTTCTTCTTTGAAGTACAATTATAGTCAGATTGTATAACTTTATAGAGCTTGAACTCCCCTTATAAAAATATAAGGGAATCAAAAGTTGAATATCATGAGGAACAGAAATTATTCAAAGCCTAAGATTAGATGTCTCAGGTCTTCTTTCAAAAAAATGTTTTGATGATAGTTCAGATGAAGACTTGTTTCACTCTATCTACATTCTCAGGCTAGCAGTGGTGCTGTTACAGGAAAGTAGGGGGCATTAGTAGTATTAGTGAAGGCACTGCTTAAAAATTTGTCCTGCAATTTTGAAGCAACAAATTAACCACATCATTCAACAAGATTAACTTTGTATCATATCATTGAGGTATAAATAGTTCTAAGCTCAATAGTTCTTGTCACCTTTCCCCAGCAGCAAAGACAAACAATGCCAGCATTAATTACAATTACTACTTATATCACAAAGGATTGCCATTATATTCAGATGTGTGTCACTAAACATACCACCTAATACCAGTGGGAGTAGTTGTTATCTTGAAGGAGCATAGATAAGGTAAAACTATAGTTTTGTGGTTTGGGAAACAAAGAAATATATAACTTTTACTCTGACCAGCCCCAGTGGGAGTAGTTGTTATCTTGAAGGAGCATAGATAAGGTAAAACTATAGTTTTGTGTTTGGGAAACAAAGAAATATATAACTTTTACTCTGACCAGCCCTGCTCCATTTGAAGGCCGGTTGAGATGTTCCTGGTTTTAAGCAGAGCCCTTTTTAATGGGCATGTGCCCCCGATGTCTTGAAATGTCAAAAAATTATTTTAAATTTTGCGAAATTATATGCTGCAATATTAGATTGTTCATAATTATCCTAAATTTAGTTTAAAAAGCTGTGTATTGCACATATTCAGTTCTTTGAGGGTATCTAAAACTTGGGAAATACAATGTTTGGGGGGCTTCCTAATGTAGTTAAAAGAGCCATGTATTGCACACATTCAAGTCTTTTTGGGGCATCTAAAACTTGAAAAATGCAGGGCTTCGTCCTCGGACCCTCACTAGGGCTTTGCCCCTGGACCCTACAAGGGGCCCTAAGGCAGGCCCCTTGACCCCATGCAGAAAAAAGTTGTGCCCCTAATATTGGAACCCTAGTTTTAACCTTTTTTTTATTGGGGGGGGGGGGGTAGTCTGTATCATTGTAAAATTATATGCCGGTGTATCGTTTGTAATCATCCTAATTTAGTTAAAGGGCCACACGCCCCAAAATAGAGGTCTTAGGTGCTTAAACATTCCCGCAGCATGCGGTATTATCTTGCGCTTGTCAAGCTCGAGATGTCATTGTCATTGGTTCTGTTTTTCTTCGGTCTCTGTTCAATTGGTATAGTAACACTAACACAGCGTAGAAAGCACAACTTACCACAAGGCCTACCGTTAGGCCTAACGACAGAAGTTGGCAAACATGACTGCACAAAAACATTTACTAAACTCAGTTTGGCAAAATACGATTGCTAAATCAATGGATCCAAACAAAATATATCCCGCTCAACTACAAAAGATGCCGAAATTTTTTAAGAAAAAATGATTAATTCTAGGCGTGAACACACACAATCACTGACGCGATTAACTGTACAATCGGCTGAGGTCATAAGTCATTTCAGATTTGAATATTCATATCAAAGATGCTCCGTACATTTGTGTGTTAAGACTAGTGTATGCAATAATTGCAAATCAAAGAAAGCGGAAGTTCCCTTTTTTAGGGGGCGCGAGGCATGTATTGCACACATTCTAAAACTTGGAAAATGCTAGGCAAAGCCCCTGGGACCGCCACCAGGCTTTCCCCCTGGACCCCTTAAGAGACCCTAAGGCCATATGCAATAATTTCAATGGGGGAGGGAGGGGGGGGGGCAGGACCCCCAATAATCTTTTTATGATAGCCTAGATCACGGGTTCTGGATTAATTTTTTCCAAGGGCCGTCTTTTCACAACAGCCTCGGGCTGCGGACCAATCACATGGCAAAACCAGCATCACATGACAAACAAAACCCCTCCTAACAATCCCAAGCTGAGAGCGCGCATGTGATAAGGATGTACGCCAGATGTCGGCAGTTCTCTTATCCGCCTTCCTTTGACAAGTCCAGTGGCGTCGCCAGAGATTTTCGTTGGGGCATAGCAGTTCAGAGGAGAAAAATGGGGGCACTATAAAAGTGGCGCCTATTGGTGGCACGTGCAGATTTCTTGTTTTTGATGCCCCAAAATGGCTTAAAATCAAACACAGAAATTCCACAATTAAATTGAAGACAGGAAGAAAATGTTGTGCCTCCCCTTAGCGACCCCACTGGACAAGCCGCGAGTCTGCCCAATTTATATCAGCACTGAAAATAACATTTTATTTGATAAACTGCTGATCTGCCTAGGAAAAACCCAAAGTAAACAAGTATTTTGCAATTTTTACTGATCTTTTTCAGATTCATTGGTATGATCATTTTTATTCTCCAATATGACTACTCTTTGCGGGCCAGATTGGATTGTCTGGCGGGCCAGAATTGACCCGCGGGCCACCTATTAAGAATCACCGGCCTAGATCATGCAATCCACAATTACAATCTTCAATTATACAAAACAAAAACTTTGAAGTTTTTGTAACACATTTTCTGTTATGGACCCTTTAACTAGAATGGAAAATGTCCAGTCATATGGTCATAATTACTTGCATTATGTCTGATCAATGACAACTCGCCTCCCTGGCCTAATGCTAACACGTTATAAATGGGCTTTATTGGATGTTGGCAATATTGACTATTGACCTATACCTGAAAGCGGATATATTTTATTTTCTAATATTTTGGAAAGTTAGGTTGCTCACTTGCATCATAAAACATGGGTAAAATCATAATTGTATTAAGACCTCCAACTGTTTTTTATCAATTAAAAGCTGCCCATTTCATTCTGTTAATTTTGAAGTAAAATTTTGGGTTCAAATAGCCTACATTAAACGGCCAACTTTTTGGAAAGTATTATGATTTTTTTTATATTATGATTTTTTTTATGCAGGGCCCGTAACCAGAACTTTGAAAGGGGATTCGTTTTTCGTATAAAAGAGCACTTCATTCCTGCACCTCAGACAAATTTAAATGGAAACGCGATGTTCTATATCAGGTTTTTTTTTTTTCCTGAGAGAAGGCGATAGATTTGTCAAATGGTCAGAACCGTTCCGCTTTAGTTTGTTGATGTTTAACGGCACCGCAACAGTCAGGAGTCAAATGTGCCAAATGTTCCGGTACTTCAAGAAGCTGTGCTTATTATTTATTTAGATTTCAAAAGAGCACTTCCTCAGAAAAAGGGCATTCTTCAGGGAAAAGTTTGAAAATGTAAAATAATCTATTAGTAATATATTTAACACTTTGTGCGATATTGTATTTAACATATGAACTAAGACACCGAGAAATAGAGGGGAGGGGCGGAATACAGAACAGGTTCATTTAAAAGTTTTACCATATTTACACATGTTCATAGTAAATTATAGGAAGCTTATTAAACATTTTTCTTTTAGACTACACATATTTTTCAAAGAGTGACCGTAGACCTATATCCATGCACAGAAAAATGAAAACAAAAGATATTTCCACTATTGCCTTTTCATGATTTTGTGTTTGTGTATTGTCTCTTTGACATGAATTTTGACTTGTATAATATACCTTCTTCCTATGCATTGTGACATACTTTTTTTCCCTTCAAATGTCAATTTTGCAAGAGCTTCCGAGGGTTTCGCCCCTGCGCCTCTACCGAGGGCCCTTAAGCAACCCCTAAGCCACATGCCCCGAAAAGCGAGCGCTACACACTCACAGCAACACCTACGGTGTCACCTAAACAGAAAAATCTTACAAATCATCCCCCAATTTTTTTAATATTCAGTGGGTCCCCCCCCCCCAATAGTTGTTGTCCTTCCACTGCCGCTGAAGGCAGGCCCTTTGACCCATGCCAAAAGAAAGGTTTCCCCCTCTCCCATATCAAACCCCGGCTGCGTTACTGCAGGATAGTTAGTAAGTCTTGAATGTTATCCAGGTTGGGTGGTGAGGTTTAACAGTACCATGGTAACGAGGGTGATATTAGGAATTGTCCAATAAGTGCACTCATGATGAAAATCTGTTGCAATGGATTTTCAGTACAAAATTCTCAAAGTCTACAAGGTGGAACAAAAACATCAATGAAAATCACTCATCAATAAACAAACAAAACCTTTACTCTTAAATGCCATCCTATTTG
Organism: Chiridota heheva; assembly: GCA_020152595.1. Lineage (NCBI taxonomy): Eukaryota > Metazoa > Echinodermata > Holothuroidea > Apodida > Chiridotidae > Chiridota > Chiridota heheva. The sequence goes on from JAIGNY010001878.1 coordinate 840,141, forward strand.
TAAATAATTACTTCAAGCCAGACACATTGACCACAGGGGAATACTTTTGTCCTTGTGTTGAGTGGAAAAGTCAGTGTAGCTGCAGTGAAATTTGTTTACTACCAATGTCAGATTATACCCATGGAAAGTGGTGAAGTGTGTGGAAATCTCTGGTGTAATTGCATGTGCTGGATTGTGGTTTTTGTTATGAGCAATATAGACCCTGAAAGATTTTAGATGTTGTCAGGGCTTAAGACACAAAATGTATTAGGAGGTTTAGACCCTAACAGGAACCTTAACTCAAAAAATATGTTACTTACAAACTTTTCCTGATTAAAAAAAACTTTTCCCTTATGAGGTTTGGGAATGGTTAGCACCCCTGAACCTATTGGTATTTATCAAGCCCCACCAGACTTATATAAAATGGGAGGGGGACTACAGTATAAAAACAAAGGTTAACTATTGGGAAAGCATATCAGGATACTCAGAAGTTATTCATACAGTAACTTTTGACTCTTCAAAAGAGATTTGATAAACAATAAGAAAAATATTAAAACATCATTCTTTGTTGAAACCAGTCCCATTAGTAGACCATTTTAACTGAGGAGAGTGTAAAGTATTAGATTTACCGACAGCCTCAAATTAGCATCCCATTTGAAAAAACCCAATAATCTCAAATTTTACCGATGGGTCTCAACATTTGGGGGTGTAACACCACCACCCCCCTCCCTCCGGTATTTATGCCTCTGGTTGAAACACGTAATTTACAAGATGTGAATACTAATGGGTTTGCTCTTTAATGTGTAATTCACTAATACTTAGTGAGATAAATATAAAATGTTGAAAAATTAAAGCTCTATTTCCTAGGGACATGGGAGAAGACCAGCCTGCCTTTGCCAGTGCAGCCCTGCAGGGGAGCAGCTCTTGTCAGCCTAAACTGCTCACATTCTATACTGTTGATGTGCATTACCTCATGTGAAGAACTAATTTTTGGCACCCTGCAATGCCTGCCTTATTACCTTCCCATTCACAAAAGATCCCTATCCCCACCGGGCCACCCCTGATCCAAAAGGGCAATCCTCCTCATCCCCATCCATTCATTTAAAAGATTTTGCTCACATTGTTCAATGACAGATTGCATTATTCCTTCTTACAATCATTCTAACCAGTTATACCAGGTAGTTGTTCAATTTTGAACAGATTTTTCCTACTCTTATCCCATTACCTTCATTGAATCCCCAAAATCATCTATTGGTCCTTGTCTCATTCAGTAATCAGTTCACTTTCTTCCAATGCCCTCCACACTACCTTTAGATATCCTCAAAATACAAGAAGAAAAACTCGCTGCTGTTCCACCATTGGTAGTGATGGTCATGAGATTATGTCAGGGCCGTAATTCTCATCCGAAAGGTGGGAAAAGGGGACATGGCCTCTTATCAAAAAAATGGGGGCAAAGGCAAATTTTCCCCAAAATGTACTGTTTTTAAATTCTACAGAAAGTGTGGAGACCTTTCCTCCCCACTTTCCCCACCCACCCTGCAATTATGGCCCTGCATTATGTGATAAAGGTACTGCAATACGACAATGTTGAAGTGTATGTCCAAACCTGAATTTGACCTTTTACATTTTGTAACTTTTAGATGAAAATGGACTAACTTCACTAGTTATTTTTTTTTCTCTAAAAATACAGCTTTTTGTACTTAATACCCATCTTTACTTTACACCCTATATTAAAATCAACACACTAACACACTTTTAAAATTAAGTTGCCACAACCTCACATGACTGGTTAGTTTTAAATGTTATGAGCAATTTGCATGATGTGACTCATCAAATATTTTTCATTTTAGCCTTACCAGTTTAAGATTCGTATGTATAAATGATAGTATCAAATAGAAGCCTATGTTCACTCTGTATATTCTTTAAATATAATTAATTCAAAACTACAATTGTAAAGGAGATATTGCACCCGAAATAAAGCATAAATAAAATATACTACCAAGAGATATGCACCTACCATGCACACAAATGCTGTCACCTTTTTAAATTATAAACACACAAAGGATTGACATAAAAAAAAATAGTTCCTCCCTATCTTTACATATGAAAAAAGGTACCTATAAAGTATTTTTCACCTTGTAATATGTTTTAATCTTAGTTGGAATTAATTACAAAATATCCTCCAGTTTTGAATAAAGGTGTTGAAAATCTTCCCACGAAAAAATCCTGACAGAAATGATATTAATGTAGTGAATACCATTATAAACAGAACCATCCTTCGCAAGTTAGTGCTTTTCATCGCACAATAACAATGATATTTACCACATCTGGGCCCTACTGTTGTTTACTCAAGATTTTGCTGACCCCATATATTATTTTTCCATATGGAATAATTGTTATCTTCCTTCCTCACAATCTCTAAAATAGCAGTAACCCTTCACTAATTTGAATGCCTTGGTTATCCGAACAGATTCACTGCAGAATCCAACACATTTTTTAAGCACCCTCTCGAATGTTGGAGGCTCAGTCACAGTGATATTATAGATCTTCATGATGTGTCGTTTTCAAATTAAACAATATACTAATTCGACTAAGGACTTAGCCTCCAACAAAGGGGGGATAACTCTATTATCAGATCTTGTCACTCCAACAAAGCCGTTTTTTAATTAAACAATATACTAATTCGACTTAGGACATAGCCTCCAACAAAGGGAGATAAGTCTATTATCAGATCTTGTCACTCCAACAGAAGGGGAAATAGGCCTATCTCTATTAGATCTCGTCACTACGATTGCGACTTAGCCTCCAACAAAGGGAGGAAACTATTATCTGTTCTTATAACAGAACATATCAAACAAAAATAAGACAATTAGACTCCACCTCTCAAATTTTACAGGGGTATAGCTTCAACGTTGCCTTGGATTCTGCTCTCCTCTCATACAAGTGCTCACAATGTGACATTATGGATGTGTTTGTTAAGAAAATTATATTTATATTATATCATTCAATAGTTCGGATGGAGAACTGCAGAATTCAATGCAACGTCGAAGCTATACCCCTATAAAATTTGAGAGGCGGAGTCCTATTATCTTATTTGTATAAGACTGGGGAGTTAAAAGAAAACTGATCAAGATAAAAAAAAATTGCATACTTCCTCCTATAACATAACAAATATGCATGTCTGCTTGCATAATTAAGCATGGAAATTCTAACAACTTACAATCATCAATTCTGATTGAAAATAATATAGTTTTCAATACTGAATTCTACTACTTTTTGGTGTCCAGCAATATTTAAAGGATTAGTTCAGTGGTCAAGCATGTCCATCTTATATGCAAGAGGAATTCAAAAGAAACAACATGGTGAAGAAAGCGTTTAAAAATCTTATTTCGTTAAGAAGATATTCAAATTTAAAGCTCTGTCTTATCTATGTAGAAATGACTGGTGCACTAAGTCTACTATGGAAAGTTGGCATCTTCATCCTCACGTTCTTAACAATTGTTAATGTATTTTAAAGAAAGTTTATCAAATTTTTTCACTATTTAAATCATTTTTCCTCAAACTTTCTTCAGGTGGTATATTATAAATACCCTTCCTAGATTCAGTTTTACTACTTTTTTAAACACATCCCATGGTTTTTAAGCCACAAAATCTCTGGACAAAATATGATAGAATACATAAAGACTTTGAAAATCTGAGGCTATGACATCACAACTAGTCTGATTTCAGTCGTTTCTACACAAACAATACCAAAGTTTAAAGTTAGATATTTCCTTAATGGGATGAAATTTTGGAATGCTTTCTTCACTATTTTGTTTCTTTCGAAGTCCTCTTTCATATAAGATAAGACTTGCTTGACAACTAATCCTTTAACACCTATTGTTGTCATAGCTTTTCAGTTATGTATTTTGAGTACAAAGCCTTATTTAAGTATATAGTGTGTACATCATCTACACAAAAAATACTGAACTAGTTAGTAACTCCATTCACTGAGTAGAGGCAATGAAAATGGTTGTTGAGTGTACAAGTTCTGAATCGCTCCCAGAAAGTAACTTTCGACTTCAAAGTTTCTTCAACTGGTTTAATAGTTACATGTAGCTGATCAACTTCATCCTGATCATTTTGACATTGGAACCTCCAATGACACGCAGTGCTTGTACAGTAACTTCCATGATTACATCACATGATAGACAGGAAACATATCTTGCTCTTGAAAGCTGGTTGGGAGTCCCTGTTTGAGGTATGGTCATGTAACTAGCTCCAAACCTTTCCTTACTGTGACCGGTACCTCTTCACTTTCCAAAAAGTCATCCTAAGAAAAAAAAATTGTTTGATATATTCATATAATATATTCATGTAATTCTAAAATATAATCAAAATTAATCATAGTCAAAATTAATTATAGTCAAAATAAATTAGAGTCAAAATTAATTATAGTCAAAATAAATTAGAGTCAAAATTAATTATAGTCAAAATTAATTATAGTCAAAATTAATTTTAATCAAATTATCGTCAAAATTAATTAGTCAAAATTAATTATATTCAAAATTAAATTATATTCAAAATTAATTATATTCAAAATTATTTAGTCAAAATTAATGAGTCTAAATTAATTAGTCAAATTTAATTAGTCAAAATTATAGTCAAAATTAATAATTGTCAAAATCAATTATAGTCAAAATTAATTATAGTCAATATGAATTATAGTCAAAATTATTTATAGTCAAAATTAATTATAGTCAAAGTTAATTACAGTCAAAATTAATTATAGTCAAAATTACAACAAAAAAGCTACTAAAGAAATGACATAACTTCTACAAATCTATGGGAAGAATAATAGGATGCTTAAATAATCTGGAAATAACTTTCATGAAAACTACATAACCCCACAATTGAGTAATTTCAATATGCACCAAAATCAAATCATATAGCATAGCATAGCAAGGTTTAACATCCCGAAAGCATTCAGTGCTGGACATTATATCAAGACAGCCACAGCCTTTGATACCCACTTGTGAACTCACTGGTTGCATACCCACCAAGATTCGAACCCGGGACATGCAAGTGAGAGGACAAAGCACTAACCACTACACCATGGAGATCTGTTATATATGTTTTACTTTCACCAGTTCATCGTGCTCCTGCAATTAATGAATTCTCATCTCATAAATTCGTTAGCAACGATTATACATCGCACTTAATACCCACTGCACTTCTTAATTGACATCATTATTTCCCCACTATCCTGTATGAATCAGAAAATAAAAGTGCATTAATGTACCAAGCTGTATATTAGGTTTGTATAATATTCCAAGACCTATCAAAATATTAAAGTGTGGATGGGAGAAAGTGGTGGGCCACTGAGGAATCTTAACCCCACTATTTCAGAAATGTAAAAGGTCCCTTTGACCGCTTCCCCAGCTTTCTGGTAACAAAACCTATGGGAGAACCATACTCACAACATCATAAATGACTTTGACAATCAATGAACAGCTAGAACAAGTAGCAACCTCTTCCCCATTAGCCAAGTCTTCCTGCAATAAGAACAAAAATGATCTCTAGAAGATCAAAAGGCACAGAAACAAAATGGTTACTTAAAGGACTTTATACAATTTTTTGGACGTAGTTGATTATTATCGATTTGAATTGATAATATACATATTGTGATTGTATATTGTATCTATTATCCTGCCAATAATTAGAGAAATAATTGGGAAGCCACAAGAATACATAGCAGAACATGTTTACGAATCTTTCCTAGTTTTCATCGACTACCATTTACACAAAATTAATGCCCAAGGAGTGATTTATATACTGCCAGTACCCAGTGGCATAGCCAGGATTTCCATATTGGTGGAGCAAGTAACAGAAATAAACTGACAGGATACAAAATATGGCCCTTGCTGACGAATGGTACTAATTTTGAACCGATAAACATGAAATATTGGGGGCGACGCCTCTGCCCACCCTTTGACTACGCCACTGCCAGTACCTAATAATTGCTAGAGAGAAGAAAACCTATGAATAGGTGAATTTCCAGTGAGAGGAGACCACCCTTGAATACAACAATATATAAACAAGATACCACAATTTGATACAAATGTTATTACCTTCAGCTGTATTTCATGGGGATCGCCTACTGTTTCAGCAAAAACTTCCTGGGAGATATATAAAATTAAAAAATACATAGAAATATTGTAATGATTTGATAGAATTTTTGACTATTTCAAACTTGCTTTTCAGGTATGATTTTAACAACCATAAACACTTGTTCAAGTAGACTTATATATATATATATTTTTTTTTTTCATCAATATATATATATTTTTTTATCAATATGTATATTTTTAAATATAACACAAATTTTCACTACTCTCATACATGGACTTTTTGTTTCTATTTCATACATTTTCAGGGTGGTTTGGTATACGAAAAGACTTCTGCACATTCCTTTTAGATGTATGCCCCTTTCTAAGAGAGTATGGCAACATTGTTATTGAGTTTGGCCGACTGGAGGGTATGTCAGATGACGAAGAACGACAGGAATGTTTACGCCCTGACCAAGCAAGCAGTTCTGGAGCACCCGCCAAGGATAGTCATGCCGATAATAAGTATAGATGTTCCCGATTGATAGTCGATAATCAACTTAAATGTATTGAAAACATTTTCTTGATTAAGATGCTCTAATATTCAGCAGAGTCACTGATTGTCATGTTTTCAATATAGACCTGATACTACTATGTGGAGGGGTTGTGTAATAAAGTATGCAAATCAGCAGAGTGAATATTCATGAATGATGTCACATGGGAGGACTTTCAGCCCAATGATTGGAGGACCTGTTTTCAGAGCAAAACTTAAAAAGCTTCCATTAATTCTGTATTTTTACTTCAGATAAACCCAAATCATTTTGCTTTCAAATTTCTCTCCCATTTGCCAAAATACTTTCATCTTTGTTCTTGTTGTAAAGTCGGCTGGCAAGTCTCAAGTTCTCACAATTACTTTTTGATATACCATGTTTTCTTCAGCAGAGAGGAAGAAAAATATGAACAGTGAAAGAAAAACCTTTCTGAAAATTTGAAATCAATAAATTAATAGTTTAACAGCTTGGTTTCATTGTTATGATCCATTAAGTATTTCTTTAACAGAATAATTGAATACTTGTCACCATTGGTGGGGTTTGCCTACTGAGAGTAGGGGTGGGGGAGCCAAGTCAAAAGTGGGGGGGGGGAATCACAAAATCATGCCAAGCTGCAGAGAACAAAAAGTGGGGTGAGGGAGAAGTTACCCCTTCAAATCTCCCCTATGCTTGTCGCCTTTAATTGTTTTCTTATTCTTAAATCATGAATATTCAGTTTAGCAATAGCCAGTGGCATAGGTGCTGAGAAGGAGCTGTTAGGGTATAGTCATATAGGGTGGCATATCCAATCCAGGTTAGTGCATCAGTTCATTATCATCTGCCACAATTCTTTCACGAAGTACACCCTACTATGATGAAGATCACAAACCATACGTCTTATCTGGTGGGGAAGAAGACATTCCTGTAATTTTAAAAAACAACTTTAAGAAAGAAATTTTAAGAATATATTGAAAGATTTTGACACATCACACTTTTTGCCTGTGTTAGAAATGCCAATACTAGGGAGTGGGAAACAATATAAATGTTATTTTTGAAATCTAAAGAATTGAAAGATTTTTAAGAGGTAATTGAGTTTAGGTATCTATGTATCTTACATTAGTGTGAAATAGTATACTAAAACTTACAGGTTTATGGACACCTAGATATTTATAACCCACAAGAAAGAGCATTAAATTCTAAACACAACAGTCTTTAATTTAAATTTTGTTGATAGCACATATAGTTTTTGAATTATGACAGATTCAAGTTATAGCGATCTGCAGTGAATGCATAATTTATGTTAAATTTGTGATGTATGACCAGGCGGGTAGCTGAAAAGCTTCATGTAATTCTTTATATTTCCTTCCTAAACTTCAGTTCCTAAAAATGATAACAAATTCTATTCCTGCTATGTTTTGTTAAGGGTATGGTCAACACTTAAATCCATTTGGTTAAAATTCCTTTTCATTTTTCACATATGTGTGACTAGCAATTAAAAAAACAAGAGGGTTTACATAAGGAAATAGGAACTTCCCTCCTGTCATATATCACAAGATGAACTTAAAGTGGAACAAAAATTTGCATATTTTTGGCCTTAAAATTCAAAATGCCCTAAAATGGTCAATTTTTGTCCGATATGGATGAAAGTGTTTGCTATTTTCATCATTTTTCATGGATTTTAAAGCAAATTAGCATAAGTTGCTGCTACACGTCCATAGACCTATAAGAACTCAATTTACAGTATGTACCATTATTATAATGTGCTGATTTATTGCTTTCTTTGAAGAGAAAATTAATGATACATTTTATTTTCTCCACATAACTACGAATGACTTAAGAAATAAAATAACAATTAGAATGTTTGGGAATTGTTGTATATCAGGTGAACTGAAACTGTAAATATATTGTACAAAATGATGATAATAGCTTTTGATTTCTTCTTTGAAGTACAATTATAGTCAGATTGTATAACTTTATAGAGCTTGAACTCCCTTATAAAAATATAAGGAATCAAAAGTTGAATATCATGAGGAACAGAAATTATTCAAAGCCTAAGATTAGATGTCTCAGGTCTTCTTTCAAAAAAATGTTTTGATGATAGTTCAGATGAAGACTTGTTTCACTCTATCTACATTCTCAGGCTAGCAGTGGTGCTGTTACAGGAAAGTAGGGGCGGGCATTAGTAGTATTAGTGAAGGCACTGCTTAAAAATTTGTCCTGCAATTTTGAAGCAACAAATTAACCACATCATTCAACAAGATTAACTTTGTATCATATCATTGAGGTATAAATAGTTCTAAGCTCAATAGTTCTTGTCACCTTTCCCCAGCAGCAAAGACAAACAATGCCAGCATTAATTACAATTACTACTTATATCACAAAGGATTGCCATTATATTCAGATGTGTGTCACTAAACATACCACCTAATACCAGTGGGAGTAGTTGTTATCTTGAAGGAGCATAGATAAGGTAAAACTATAGTTTTGTGGTTTGGGAAACAAAGAAATATATAACTTTTACTCTGACCAGCCCCAGTGGGAGTAGTTGTTATCTTGAAGGAGCATATATAAGGTAAAACTATAGTTTTGTGTTTGGGAAACAAAGAAATATATAACTTTTACTCTGACCAGCCCTGCTCCATTTGAAGGCCGGTTGAGATGTTCCTGGTTTTAAGCAGAGCCCTTTTTAATGGGCATGTGCCCCCGATGTCTTGAAATGTCAAAAAATTATTTTAAATTTTGCGAAATTATATGCTGCAATATTAGATTGTTCATAATTATCCTAAATTTAGTTTAAAAAGCTGTGTATTGCACATATTCAGTTCTTTGAGGGTATCTAAAACTTGGGAAATACAATGTTTGGGGGGCTTCCTAATGTAGTTAAAAGAGCCATGTATTGCACACATTCAAGTCTTTTTGGGGCATCTAAAACTTGAAAAATGCAGGGCTTCGTCCTCGGACCCTCACTAGGGCTTTGCCCTGGACCCTACAAGGGGCCTAAGGCAGGCCCCTTGACCCCATGCAGAAAAAAAGTTGTGCCCCTAATATTGGAACCCTAGTTTTAACCTTTTTTTATTGGGGGGGTAGTCTGTATCATTGTAAAATTATATGCGTGTATCGTTTGTAATCATCCTAATTTAGTTAAAGGGCCACACGCCCCAAAATAGAGGTCTTAGGTGCTTAAACATTCCCGCAGCATGCGGTATTATCTTGCGCTTGTCAAGCTCGAGATGTCATTGTCATTGGTTCTGTTTTTCTTCGGTCTCTGTTCAATTGGTATAGTAACACTAACACAGCGAGAAAGCACAACTTACCACAAGGCCTACCGTTAGGCCTAACGACAGAAGTTGGCAAACATGACTGCACAAAAACATTTACTAAACTCAGTTTGGCAAAATACGATTGCTAAATCAATGGATCCAAACAAAATATATCCCGCTCAACTACAAAAGATGCCGAAATTTTTTAAGAAAAAATGATTAATTCTAGGCGTGAACACACACAATCACAGACGCGATTAACTGTACAATCGGCTGAGGTCATAAGTCATTTCAGATTTGAATATTCATATCAAAGATGCTCCGTACATTTGTGTGTTAAGACTAGTGTATGCAATAATTGCAAATCAAAGAAAGCGGAAGTTCCCTTTTTTAGGGGGCGCGAGGCATGTATTGCACACATTCTAAAACTTGGAAAATGCTAGGCAAAGCCCCTGGGACCCCCACCAGGCTTTCCCCCTGGACCCCTTAAGAGACCCTAAGGCCATATGCAATAATTTCAATGGGGAGGGGGGGGGCAGGACCCCAATAATCTTTTTATGATAGCCTAGATCACGGGTTCTGGATTAATTTTTTCCAAGGGCCGTCTTTTCACAACAGCCTCGGGCTGCGGACCAATCACATGGCAAAACCAGCATCACATGACAAACAAAACCCCTCCTAACAATCCCAAGCTGAGAGCGCGCATGTGATAAGGATGTACGCCAGATGTCGGCAGTTCTCTTATCCGCCTTCCTTTGACAAGTCCAGTGGCGTCGCCAGAGATTTTCGTTCGGGGGCATAGCAGTTCAGAGGAGAAAAATGGGGGGCACTATAAAAGTGGCGCCTATTGGTGGCACGTGCAGATTTCTTGTTTTTGATGCCCCAAAATGGCTTAAAATCAAACACAGAAATTCCACAATTAAATTGAAGACAGGAAGAAAATGTGCCTCCCCTTAGCGACCCCACTGGACAAGCCGCGAGTCTGCCCAATTTATATCAGCACTGAAAATAACATTTTATTTGATAAACTGCTGATCTGCCTAGGAAAAACCCAAAGTAAACAAGTATTTTGCAATTTTTACTGATCTTTTTCAGATTCATTGGTATGATCATTTTTATTCTCCAATATGACTACTCTTTGCGGGCCAGATTGGATTGTCTGGCGGGCCAGAATTGACCCGCGGGCCACCTATTAAGAATCACCGGCCTAGATCATGCAATCCACAATTACAATCTTCAATTATACAAAACAAAAACTTTGAAGTTTTTGTAACACATTTTCTGTTATGGACCCTTTAACTAGAATGGAAAATGTCCAGTCATATGGTCATAATTACTTGCATTATGTCTGATCAATGACAACTCGCCTCCCTGGCCTAATGCTAACACGTTATAAATGGGCTTTATTGGATGTTGGCAATATTGACTATTGACCTATACCTGAAAGCGGATATATTTTATTTTCTAATATTTTGGAAAGTTAGGTTGCTCACTTGCATCATAAAACATGGGTAAAATCATAATTGTATTAAGACCTCCAACTGTTTTTATCAATTAAAAGCTGCCCATTTCATTCTGTTAATTTTGAAGTAAAATTTTGGGTTCAAATAGCCTACATTAAACGCCAACTTTTTGGAAAGTATTATGATTTTTTTATATTATGATTTTTTTTATGCAGGGCCCGTAACCAGAACTTTGAAAGGGGATTCGTTTTTCGTATAAAAGAGCACTTCATTCCTGCACCTCAGACAAATTTAAATGGAAACGCGATGTTCTATATCAGGTTTTTTTTTTTTCCTGAGAGAAGGCGATAGATTTGTCAAATGGTCAGAACCGTTCCGCTTTAGTTTGTTGATGTTTAACGGCACCGCAACAGTCAGGAGTCAAATGTGCCAAATGTTCCGGTACTTCAAGAAGCTGTGCTTATTATTTATTTAGATTTCAAAAGAGCACTTCCTCAGAAAAAGGGCATTCTTCAGGGAAAAGTTTGAAAATGTAAAATAATCTATTAGTAATATATTTAACACTTTGTGCGATATTGTATTTAACATATGAACTAAGACACCGAGAAATAGAGGGGGAGGGGGCGGAATACAGAACAGGTTCATTTAAAAAGTTTTACCATATTTACACATGTTCATAGTAAATTATAGGAAGCTTATTAAACATTTTTCTTTTAGACTACACATATTTTTCAAAGAGTGACCGTAGACCTATATCCATGCACAGAAAAATGAAAACAAAAGATATTTCCACTATTGCCTTTTCATGATTTTGTGTTTGTGTATTGTCTCTTTGACATGAATTTTGACTTGTATAATATACCTTCTTCCTATGCATTGTGACATACTTTTTTTCCCTTCAAATGTCAATTTTGCAAGAGCTTCCGAGGGTTTCGCCCCCTGCGCCTCTACCGAGGGGCCCTTAAGCAGCCCCTAAGCCACACGCCGAAAAGCGAGCGCTACACACTCACAGCAACACCTACGGTGTCACCTAAACAGAAAAATCTTACAAATCATCCCCCATTTTTTTTAATATTCAGTGGGTCCCCCCCCCCCAATAGTTGTTGTCCTTCCACTGCCGCTGAAGGCAGGCCCTTTGACCCATGCCAAAAAGAAAGGTTTCCCCCCCCCCTCTCCCATATCAAACCCCCGGCTGCGTTACTGCAGGATAGTTAGTAAGTCTTGAATGTTATCCAGGTTGGGTGGTGAGGTTTAACAGTACCATGGTAACGAGGGTGATGTTAGGAATTGTCCAATAAGTGCACTCATGATGAAAATCTGTTGCAATGGATTTTCAGTACAAAATTCTCAAAGTCTACAAGGTGGAACAAAAACATCAATGAAAATCACTCATCAATAAACAAACAAAACCTTTACTCTTAAATACCATCCTATTTGTAAATAATTACTTCAAGCCAGACACATTGACCACAGGGGAATACTTTTGTCCTTGTGTTGAGTGGGAAAGTCAGTGTAGCTGCAGTGAAATTTGTTTACTACCAATGTCAGATTATACCCATGGAAAGTGGTGAAGTGTGTGGAAATCTCTGGTGTAATTGCATGTGCTGGATTGTGGTTTTTGTTATGAGCAATATAGACCCTGAAAGATTTTAGATGTTGTCAGGGCTTAAGACACAAAATGTATTAGGAGGTTTAGACCCTAACAGGAACCTTAACTCAAAAAATATGTTACTTACAAACTTTTCCTGATTAAAAAAAACTTTTCCCTTATGAGGTTTGGGAATGGTTAGCACCCCTGAACCTATTGGTATTTATCAAGCCCCACCAGACTTATAGAGTGACTTATATAAAATGGGAGGGGGGGGGGACTACAGTATAAAAACAAAGGTTAACTATTGGGAAAGCATATCAGGATACTCCAGAAGTTATTCATACAGTAACTTTTGACTCTTCAAAAAGAGATTTGATAAACAATAAGAAAAATATTAAAACATCATTCTTTGTTGAAACCAGTCCCATTAGTAGACCATTTTAACTGAGGAGAGTGTAAAGTATTAGATTTACCGACAGCCTCAAATTAGCATCCCATTTGAAAAAACCCAATAATCTCAAATTTTACCGATGGGTCTCAACATTTGGGGGTGTAACACCACCACCCCCCTCCCTCCGGTATTTATGCCTCTGGTTGAAACACGTAATTTACAAGATGTGAATACTAATGGGTTTGCTCTTTAATGTGTAATTCACTAATACTTAGTGAGATAAATATAAAATGTTGAAAAATTAAAGCTCTATTTCCTAGGGACATGGGAGAAGACCAGCCTGCCTTTGCCAGTGCAGCCCTGCAGGGGAGCAGCTCTTGTCAGCCTAAACTGCTCACATTCTATACTGTTGATGTGCATTACCTCATGTGAAGAACTAATTTTTTGGCACCCTGCAATGCCTGCCTTATTACCTTCCCATTCACAAAAGATCCCTATCCCCACCCGGGCCACCCCTGATCCAAAAAGGGCAATCCTCCTCATCCCCATCCATTCATTTAAAAGATTTTGCTCACATTGTTCAATGACAGATTGCATTATTCCTTCTTACAATCATTCTAACCAGTTATACCAGGTAGTTGTTCAATTTTGAACAGATTTTTCCTACTCTTATCCCATTACCTTCATTGAATCCCCAAAATCATCTATTGGTCCTTGTCTCATTCAGTAATCAGTTCACTTTCTTCCAATGCCCTCCACACTACCTTTAGATATCCTCAAAATACAAGAAGAAAAACTCGCTGCTGTTCCACCATTGGTAGTGATGGTCATGAGATTATGTCAGGGCCGTAATTCTCATCCGAAAGGTGGGAAAAGGGGACATGGCCTCTTATCAAAAAAATGGGGGGCAAAAGGCAAATTTTCCCCAAAATGTACTGTTTTTTTAAATTCTACAGAAAAGTGTGGGAGACCTTTCCTCCCCCCCCCCACTTCCCCCACCCACCCTGCAATTATGGCCCTGCATTATGTGATAAAGGTACTGCAATACGACAATGTTGAAGTGTATGTCCAAACCTGAATTTGACCTTTTACATTTTGTAACTTTTAGATGAAAATGGACTAACTTCACTAGTTATTTTTTTTTCTCTAAAAATACAGCTTTTTGTACTTAATACCCATCTTTACTTTACACCCTATATTAAAATCAACACACTAACACACTTTTAAAATTAAGTTGCCACAACCTCACATGACTGGTTAGTTTTAAATGTTATGAGCAATTTGCATGATGTGACTCATCAAATATTTTTCATTTTAGCCTTACCAGTTTAAGATTCGTATGTATAAATGATAGTATCAAATAGAAGCCTATGTTCACTCTGTATATTCTTTAAATATAATTAATTCAAAACTACAATTGTAAAGGAGATATTGCACGAAATAAAGCATAAATAAAATATACTACCAAGAGATATGCACCTACCATGCACACAAATGCTGTCACCTTTTTAAATTATAAACACACAAAGGATTGACATAAAAAAAATAGTTCCTCCCTATCTTTACATATGAAAAAAAAGGTACCTATAAAGTATTTTTCACCTTGTAATATGTTTTAATCTTAGTTGGAATTAATTACAAAATATCCTCCAGTTTTGAATAAAGGTGTTGAAAATCTTCCCACGAAAAAATCCTGACAGAAATGATATTAATGTAGTGAATACCATTATAAACAGAACCATCCTTCGCAAGTTAGTGCTTTTCATCGCACAATAACAATGATATTTACCACATCTGGGCCCTACTGTTGTTTACTCAAGATTTTGCTGACCCCATATATTATTTTTCCAAATGGAATAATTGTTATCTTCCTTCCTCACAATCTCTAAAATAGCAGTAACCCTTCACTAATTTGAATGCCTTGGTTATCCGAACAGATTCACTGCAGAATCCAACACATTTTTTAAGCACCCTCTCGAATGTTGGAGGCTCAGTCACAGTGATATTATAGATCTTCATGATGTGTCGTTTTCAAATTAAACAATATACTAATTCGACTAAGGACTTAGCCTCCAACAAAGGGGGGATAACTCTATTATCAGATCTTGTCACTCCAACAAAGCCGTTTTTTAATTAAACAATATACTAATTCGACTTAGGACATAGCCTCCAACAAAGGGGAGATAAGTCTATTATCAGATCTTGTCACTCCAACAGAAGGGGAAATAGGCCTATCTCTATTAGATCTCGTCACTACGATTGCGACTTAGCCTCCAACAAAGGGAGGAAACTATTATCTGTTCTTATAACAGAACATATCAAACAAAAATAAGACAATTAGACTCCACCTCTCAAATTTTACAGGGGTATAGCTTCAACGTTGCCTTGGATTCTGCTCTCCTCTCATACAAGTGCTCACAATGTGACATTATGGATGTGTTTGTTAAGAAAATTATATTTATATTATATCATTCAATAGTTCGGATGGAGAACTGCAGAATTCAATGCAACGTCAAGCTATACCCTATAAAATTTGAGAGGCGGAGTCCTATTATCTTATTTGTATAAGACTGGGGAGTTAAAAGAAAACTGATCAAGATAAAAAAATTGCATACTTCCTCCTATAACATAACAAATATGCATGTCTGCTTGCATAATTAAGCATGGAAATTCTAACAACTTACAATCATCAATTCTGATTGAAAATAATATAGTTTTCAATACTGAATTCTACTACTTTGGTGTCCAGCAATATTTAAAGGATTAGTTCAGTGGTCAAGCATGTCCATCTTATATGCAAGAGGAATTCAAAAGAAACAACATGGTGAAGAAAGCGTTTAAAAATCTTATTTCGTTAAGAAGATATTCAAATTTAAAGCTCTGTCTTATCTATGTAGAAATGACTGGTGCACTAAGTCTACTATGGAAAGTTGGCATCTTCATCCTCACGTTCTTAACAATTGTTAATGTATTTTAAAGAAAGTTTATCAAATTTTTTCACTATTTAAATCATTTTTCCTCAAACTTTCTTCAGGTGGTATATTATAAATACCCTTCCTAGATTCAGTTTTACTACTTTTTTAAACACATCCCATGGTTTTTAAGCCACAAAATCTCTGGACAAAATATGATAGAATACATAAAGACTTTGAAAATCTGAGGCTATGACATCACAACTAGTCTGATTTCAGTCGTTTCTACACAAACAATACCAAAGTTTAAAGTTAGATATTTCCTTAATGGGATGAAATTTTGGAATGCTTTCTTCACTATTTTGTTTCTTTCGAAGTCCTCTTTCATATAAGATAAGACTTGCTTGACAACTAATCCTTTAACACCTATTGTTGTCATAGCTTTTCAGTTATGTATTTTGAGTACAAAGCCTTATTTAAGTATATAGTGTGTACATCATCTACACAAAAAATACTGAACTAGTTAGTAACTCCATTCACTGAGTAGAGGCAATGAAAATGGTTGTTGAGTGTACAAGTTCTGAATCGCTCCCAGAAAGTAACTTTCGACTTCAAAGTTTCTTCAACTGGTTTAATAGTTACATGTAGCTGATCAACTTCATCCTGATCATTTTGACAGTGGAACCTCCAATGACACGCAGTGCTTGTACAGTAACTTCCATGATTACATCACATGATAGACAGGAAACATATCTTGCTCTTGAAAGCTGGTTGGGAGTCCCTGTTTGAGGTATGGTCATGTAACTAGCTCCAAACCTTTCCTTACTGTGACCGGTACCTCTTCACTTTCCAAAAAGTCATCCTAAGAAAAAAAATTGTTTGATATATTCATATAATATATTCATGTAATTCTAAAATATAATCAAAATTAATCATAGT
The DNA here is from genome assembly GCA_020152595.1 of Chiridota heheva. Lineage (NCBI taxonomy): Eukaryota > Metazoa > Echinodermata > Holothuroidea > Apodida > Chiridotidae > Chiridota > Chiridota heheva. The sequence continues at coordinate 857,292 of JAIGNY010001878.1, forward strand.
CAAAATTAATTATAGTCAAAATAAATTAGTCAAAATTAATTATAGTCAAAATAAATTAGAGTCAAAATTAATTATAGTCAAAATTAATTATAGTCAAAATTAATTTTAATCAAATTATCGTCAAAATTAATTAGTCAAAATTAATTATATTCAAAATTAAATTATATTCAAAATTAATTATATTCAAAATTATTTAGTCAAAATTAATGAGTCTAAATTAATTAGTCAAATTTAATTAGTCAAAATTATAGTCAAAATTAATAATTGTCAAAATCAATTATAGTCAAAATTAATTATAGTCAATATGAATTATAGTCAAAATTATTTATAGTCAAAATTAATTATAGTCAAAGTTAATTAGTCAAAATTAATTATAGTCAAAATTACAACAAAAAGCTACTAAAGAAATGACATAACTTCTACAAATCTATGGGAAGAATAATAGGATGGTTAAATAATCTGGAAATAACTTTCATGAAAACTACATAACCCCACAATTGAGTAATTTCAATATGCACCAAAATCAAATCATATAGCATAGCATAGCAAGGTTTAACATCCCGAAAGCATCCAGTGCTGGACATTATATCAAGACGGCCATGGCCTTTGATAACCAGTTGTGAACTCACTGGTTGCAGACCCACCGGGATTCGAACCCGGGACATGCAGGTGAGAGGACAAAGCACTAACCACTACACCATGGAGATCTGTTATATATGTTTTACTTTCACCAGTTCATCGTGCTCCTGCAATTACTGAATTCTCATCTCATAAATTCGTTAGCAACGATTATACATCACACTTAATACCCACTGCACTTCTTAACTGACATTATCATTATTTCCCCACTATCCTGTATGAATCAGAATATAAAACTGCATTAATGTACCAAGCTGTATATTAGGTTTGTATGATATTCCAAGACCTATCAAAATATTAAAGTGTGGATGGGAGAAAGTGGTGGACCACTGAGGAATCTTAACCCCACTATTTCAGAAATGTATAAGGTCCCTTTGACCACTTCCCCAGCTTTCTGGTAACACAACCTATGGGAGAACCATACTCACAACGTCATAAATGACTTTGACGATCAATGAACAGCTAGGACAAGTAGCAACCTCTTCCCCATTAGCCAAGTCTTCCTGCAATAAGAACAAAAATGAAATTATAATGATTAATTCAGTTCTCAATGACTGCATATTTCGTTACATACAGTCTTTACTCTTGGCAGCTTCAAACTTTTCTTTCACCAACTTCTTTTTATTTTCACCTGTTATTTTTGTTTCTAATGTGGTCTGCATTTTCACATGTTGCAAGCTGCTATGGCGAACCCTGCAGGGATTATGGATGTATCCTAAAATATTTCACAAGGGGGCTTAACAGTCAAAAATATCTCATCTTCAGTCAAAAAATGAAAATAACCACTTAAAAAAGATGAATAAAATTCAAGCATGGACATGTGTTAGAAAATTTGTGGAAAATGAATTTCATCTGCAAAAGTATACAATGCGCGAAAATGCTAAATGGGTTTTGGAGTGCATTTTGTTCATATCACCCCTAAAAAAGACATCATCAACACTGTTCCTGATAAAAAATATAATGTATTTCTTTGTAATGTTTATAATTGTTTGTTTGATGAGTTTGTTTGTTTGTTTGATGATGGCTTAACGGCACCACAACAACTAAGGTCAAATTGTGCCTGAGAGGTCAGATCATTCTAGAGGTAGGAAGTGAAGGAAACAGACGGAAAATGAGAGAAATTTAAGGACAAAAGGTCAGAAAGCTGTGATCGTGAGGGGAGGTGCATGGTTGAAACAAAAACAAAGCAGAGAGGGGGTGGAAGAGGAGAATTAAATATGGTCATAGACGAAGGCATGATGAAGGAAGGAGATAATTTTATTCTGAGGATTTTTCTGGAAGAACTCAGCAATTGAGTTGTAAGGAGCGAGGGAAGCTCTGGGAAGGTTGTACAGGGACAAGTAAGGAGAACGTGATGGATTGTGAGGGTGCAATGGCAATTGTTGCAGTGGGGTTGGGGGAGCCAATAAGAAGGTGGGAGTGGGTGAGATGAGTGTGACCAATTCTAAGACGGGTAATATGAACCTTGTCAATACGAGAGAGGTTGTTGATGGTGGCTTTGATCGGAATTGTGGGCTGGATGACATGGAGTTTGTTATCAATTTGGGACCTTCATGAGGTTTGCCAGCGGTCCCGAACAAGGGAAGCGATAAGTGGTTTGATGTCAGAGAGGGTTTTGGAAAAAGGGGCAGGGAGGAGGGTGAGGGCAAGCTTAGCGGCTGCATCAGCCCTGTCATTTCCCGGGATGCCAACATGGCTGGGTATCCAGAAGAAAAGAACACCTTTCCTGCAGAAGGTGGGCGAAAGGAGTTTCCGGAAGAGAAAGTGGGATGTGAGGTTATCCCATTTAGGATTAAGTAAAGAAGTAAGAACAGCCTTTGAGTCAGAGAAAATGGCAAAGTGGCTGAGCGAAGAGTACTCAATAAAGTTGAGGGCGAGGAGAATAGCCTTAGCCTCGGCTGAAAAGATGAATGAGTAGTTGGGAAGTCTGCTACTGAGGGTGATGTCTTGGATAACGGCAGCAGCAGCTGTCTTGTTGCCTTCCTTGGAGCCATCAGTATAGATGGAGGTGTAATTTGAGAGTTGCTCTTTGATTTGGTTGTGGAGATTGATGAAGAGGTTAGGGTGGGTTTGACTTTTGTGATGAGTGGAGAGGCCCATGTGGACAGAAGGGAGGGGGTGGCCTAAGAAGGAAAAGTGGGCCAGGAGAAGGTGCTGAGAGTGGTGGGCTTGATGCCGAGATGGAAGAGGTCTGATTTAATGCATAAGCTGAAGGGAGGGGATAGGGTTTTGTCCTATCAAAGAGGGTGGAGAAATTGGGGTACCTAATGAGGTTGTAAACAGGGTTCTTTGTGTTGGTGAGGACTCTAAAAGCATAGGAGAGGCTAAGCTTTCTACATATAAGTAGAAAGGGGAGTTTGTTGGCTTCAACGTGTAGGCTGGTGATTGGGGAGGTCTTGTAGGCACCTAGACAAAGCCTGAGGGCTTCATTTTGGATGGTGTTGATGTGGTTGAGGTATGAGTTGTGAGCGACACAGTAGACAATATTGCCGTAGTCAAGCTTGGCATGAATGGTGAGCCTGAAAATTGTGAGAAGAGCATGGCGATTCGCACCCCAAGTGGTGTTGGAGAGGAGGCTGAGGATGTTGAGGGAGCTGTTGCATGTTAGTTTCAGGTTGGTGATGTGTTGCTTGTAGGTGAGCTTGGGGTCTAGAGTTAGACCCAGAAACTTTGTATGTTCAACTTTAGGGATGCAATGGCCATTGAGCACAAGGTTCGGGTTGGGGTGGAGGTTGTTGAAATGACAGAAGTGCATGCAGACTGTCTTGTCTTTGGAGAATTTAAAACCGTTATTGTTGCACCAGACTTGCAGCTGGTTAAGGCTGATTTGAAGCCTATTTTCAAAAAGAAAAAAGCTAGGGGAGGAGTAGAAGATGGTGAAGTCATCCACGTAGAAGGTACGTTTGATGTTGGGGCCAAGGTTGTCCGTGATGTCATTAATGCTTAGGTTGAAGAGAGTGGGAGAGAGGATGCTGCCTTGGGGGACGCCCTCTTCTTGGAGGTACGGGTTGAAGAGGGTGTGGCCAATACGAACTTGGAACTGCCTGGGTGAGAGGAAGTTTTAAATAAAGATGGGGAGATGGCCTCTGAGCCGATGGCGTAAAGTTTGCGGATAATGCCGTATTTCCAAGTAGTGTCGAAAGCTTTCTCAAGGTCAAAAAATATGGCAATGAGGTCTTCCTTTTTTGCAAAGGATTCCCGGATAACGGTGTCGAGCGTAATTAACTGGTCTAGGGTTTTGCAATGTTTTCGGAAGCCGCTTTGGTCAGGGGAGAGGATTCTGTTGGTCTCAAGACACCAGTTTAGTCTCTAATTAATAATCCTTTCCATAATTTTACAGAGACAGCAAGTGAGGGCGATGGGGCGGTAGCTGGAGGGGTCAGTACTGTCTTTCCTCGGTTTAGGGGCGGGGATGACAATAGCTATCCTCCATATAGGGGGAAAGGAGTGTGAGGTCCAAATGTTGTTGAAGATTGTGAGTAGGGTAGTGGTGGCCTTGATGGGGAGGTGTTTCAGAAACTGGTAGGGGATGTTATCTGGGCCCTCGGAGGTACAGCCAGCATCGTGGATGGCTAGGTTTAATTCAGAAAGGGTGAGAGGGGCGTTGTAGCTTTCGGAGTTGTCGGAAGAAAAATTGATTCTCCGGGCTTCATCAGAAGCTTTTTTGGTTTTGAAGGCATTGGAGTAGTTGGTTGAGGATGAGATGTTGCTAAAAGTGGCGGTGAGGTGGTTAACGATGTCCTTTTTTGCAGTGAGAAGGTCACCATTCTGAGATAGATGGGAGATGGGAGATTTGCCCACTCTGCCGTGGAAGCTGTTAACCATTCTCCAAATCTTCTTAGTGGGAGTGTTGGTGGTAAGAAAAGAGATGAAATTGTTTTAAGTGTTGGTTTTACTGTCCTTGATAGTGTGTCTGGCCTTGGCATGGCTGATGCGAAAGAGGTTGAGGTTATGGGTGGTCGGATTAGTTTTAAAGTTCCTGAGGGCTCTTTTCCTGTTCTTGATAGCGGTTCCTGAGGGCTCTTTTCCTGTTCTTGATAGCGGTTTTGCAGTCATCAGAGAACCAGGGGTTGGGGATAATTAGGGGTTGGGGATGATTAGGGGTTGGGGGGATGATTAGGGGTTTGGAGGTTTGGAAATTGAGCAGGTGGCGATGTTGATAAGGGTATGACTGAAGTTTCACATGGGATCCTTATCCTCCAGGAGATGGGGGGGAGAGGTGTGAGTCACAGAGTCTTTCGAAAAGGGGCCAGTCAGCCTTCTCGAGGTTTCAATTGGGGCTGTGGTCAGTGGGGGTTTGAAGGTTGGAGTGTATAAGAAGAGGGTAATGATCACTACCACAGAGGTCAGCAGTGACTCTCCAGCTAAAATCAGGGAGGAGGTTGGGGAAACTGATAGACAGGTCAATACAGGTAAGGGAACCTGTGGGAGGGTGAACGTAGGTCGGGGAGTTAGTGTTGAGCAAGGAGAGGCTGTGCTGACGAAGAGTGTTCTCGATGAGCTTGCCCCTGGGGGTGGTGGTAACAGAGCCCCACAGAGGGTTGTAAGCGTTGAAGTCACCAAGAAGGATGAAGGGGGAAGGGAGCTGAGAGATGAGGTTGTTAAGGCTGGTTGGCTGAATGTTGTGTTGGGGGGGAGATAGATATTTCAAAGAGTGAAAGTTTTGTGGAGGGAGATAGATATACAGATGGCCTGAAGGTCGGTGTGCACATGAACAGGGCTGTGTGGGATATCGTGTCTAACGAGAATGGAGATGCCCCCACAGGCCCTGTCGGCGTCCACTTGATGTTTGTGATAGCATGCGAAGTTATTGAGGGAGTAATGGTTGGTGGTTTTCAAAAAAAGTTTCTTGTAGGCAGAAGAAGACCGGGCTGACGGTGGTGGCCAGAAGGTCAATTTTTTCAGAATTGGCCTTAAGGCTCCTTATGTTCCATTGTATGATGTTGTGAATGTTATTGTTATTGTTTATGTTGCACGCCATAAGAAGGCAGGGGGTTATCTTGTGATCTGTTGGGTCTGATTTGGTGTTTTTTTTCTTTGGATTTGTCCCTATTTCTTTGGGAACAGTTGTTTTTGAAAGTTGGATGAGAAGAATGTTCGATAACTGAACAAACCATGGTCTCTTCCGTGACATTTGTGTGGGTTTGGATGGTGGACTGTTTGTTGATTGGTTGTTTCTTGGTTTGTTAATAGGATGATTGTTAGCCAGGTTGGCTTGAGTTTGATGTTTGTTGGCATTAAAGGTGTTGGCGTAGGGGATGGCGGGAGTCTTAGAGGAGAAAGGAAGCTTAGGGGGAGAAGTGGTAGTGGTGGAGGTCGTTTAGGTAATGGGTGTGGTTTGTTTGTTGGCAATGGTGATGGGCTTAGGACTGGGTAAGAAGAGCCAGGTGAGGTCTGTTTGGGTATGTGAGTCGTTTTAGTTGTGTTAGGGGGGGCAATATTGGTGTTGGAGAAGACTGCGCTCGAGTAGGATGGTTTAGCGTGGAGTAAAGCGAGAAATTGCTTCCTGGCCTCCGGGTATGTGATGTTGGGATTAAGGGTTTATAGTTTCGTAGTTTTTTTTTTTTTGGAGCCAGGTGGGGCAGTCTTTTGAGAAGAAGGGAGGTTAGCTGGATGAGCACCGTTGCAATTTGTGCAGTGTGGGGTGCTGGTGCAGGAGGTGCTGTCATGGTCCGGGCTCCACAGTTGCCACAGCGCGCTTGGCTGCGGCAGGAGTTTTTTCCATGGCCATACCTCTGGCACTTATGACAACGGAGGGGGTTCGGAATATAAGGGGTGACTGGGATTCTCAGGTAGCCTGCTGTGATGTGGGAAGAAAGAGTTGGTGTGGGAAACGTTAGGAAGATGGTATTTGTAGGTGTTTCAGCACCATCTCCATTAAGGACGAGACGACGGGCTTCAGTTACGTTTTGATTTGTTAGTTCTTTTACGAGGTCTTTATCAGTCAGGTAGGCTAAGTCTCTGGATCTAATGTTTATAAAGCAAACTGGATAGAAAATTTCAGTAAGAAATCACCATCACCATCACCACCATCATCAGCATTACCATCATCATCACCATCACCATCATCATCATCCATCACCAGCATCATCATTATCATCATCAATCATTCATCATTATCACAACTTTAAACATGGATAACTTGATAACGGAATAAGATTAAAAGATGCACTTTTGGTACAACTATCAGTCCGGCAGCATGCCTATTAATGGGATCATAAATGTTCTATAAATGGAAACATTTTCCTACACAGAAACCGCCATTTTGTGATATTTCCTATGATCCTTTGCTATCCTAATGTTAAAGCCTTATGTAATGTTACAAATTTCAAATTTGAAATACGTCTGGGAAAAATATCTTTGCTAGGGGAAACTTAAAACTCACGGAAATACATTCGTTAGTGTCATGGCTACAACTTTTCCACTCCATTTTGATATGTTCACCATATTCATGTTGGAAGAAATGTTAAAAAACAATGCCTTTTCATGTAAAATAATGAGGTCAATGGAGTGTGACTGCTGCCAGCAGCCAGGTGTATACTTAAAGGCTTTAACATTAATTAGGATAGTAAAGGATCATGGGAAATATCACAAAATGGCGGTTCCGTGTAGGAAAATGTTCCCATTTATAGGAACACTTATGTTCCCATTAATAGGCATGTTTTCATAATATTAGAAATAATAGACAAAAAGCTAGGCTGTTTTGAAAATTCAATTGTTTTTCAACACAATGATTTTTAATATTGCAAGTAAATGAATTAGAAACTATGACATTTTATTGTAACATCTTAACAATGAGGCTGCATTACTTAAAATTCTCCTGTGTTAGAAATGTTCCTATTAATAGGCATGCTGCCGGACTGACTATAGAATACAGGTTCACTTCAAGTATACAACTGGCTGGCAGCAGTCACACTTCATTGACCTCATTATTTCACATGAATATGCATTTTTTTTTAACATTTCTTCCAACATGAATATGCATCAATCAACTTCACGATACAAGCTGGGAATAAGCCATAATTTGGACTTTAAATATTTCTAAGTTTTCTAACTTAATTGACTTGGCTTTAACCCTTAAACACTCAGTGTCTTCAAAACTTGACTGCAGTTTTTTTAAACTTTTTTTTTCAAAAATTAATTTTCACAGCTTTCGTTTTGTTTTCTATCACTACAAGTTTGGTTTATATGAATGCTAAGACATTAAACTTTTCATTAAAAGATTCAAACTAAAGAAAATATCGACTTAAATATAAAAATTGTCAAATTTTAAGCAAATTGAGGTCAAAATTGCCCAATTTTTTGGAGCCTGTATTATTTGTTGTGAATAATAAAAATGGAGGATTTTTTTTTACATATTTAGATTGTTTGTAAAATTACCTTTCTATTGATACCAATAATCACCGCTGTAATTCCGAACCCGGGTCACTCACGTGAACTTCCAGAACACTTGCCGCTACACTACATTAACCAAGGAGGTACCACTTTCTCGCATTTATGCACAACAAAAATCAATGATAGGGGCAGTCAAAATTCGACCGGAATTAGACACATTGATGTCTTTGACAGTTCCTCACAGGTTTTCAGGAAAAAGCAAGGTTTGTAAATATGACAAGTAAGTTTTTGAAAAAGAAGAAGAAAGAAAAAGAAATTTGACATTGTTCGAAATTTTTGTTTATCCAATTTCAAGCGGGTTTTAAAAAATTCTTAATACAACAATCATCAAAAATGTTAAATTTATTAAAAGAACTATTCGAGCTCTTTCAAATGATACCAGAATCACTGCTGTGGGCCTATTTGACAAAGCAAAATGTTTTTTGAAAAGTGCATGTCCAAACTGGCCGGGCAATGACCGATTTAGTGTTTAAGAGTTAAATGAATTATACAAGAGCCCTCTAACAATATTATATCACATCAATCTATATTGAAGGAAGCTTGTGGCAAGGCGGGATTTTCTAAATGTGTGCATTCTAGTTACCCTGCAGTTTTTTAGTGTTGGGTTTCTCTTTTAATTCTCTATCATGTACTGTAGTTATGTTGGCTCATTTGTGTAGAAACAACTGCTCAAACCAGTTGTGACATCACATCCTCACTTTCCTCAGTGTTTATGTATTCTGTTTTTCACCTGAGGTTTTGTGGCATAAAAGCCATTGGGTTCAAATTTCAGGAAAGTAGTAGGCCCTCTTGGCCGGGAAAAAAAGCTTATACGAGACATAAAGTCTGATACAATCCTGATTTCATATGATAGAGGATCAAAATCTAAACCAAAAACAGCAACTCATAACCCTGACAAAAATTCCAGATCTGGCCCAGATATAATTCCAGATCTGACCCAAATATAAATTCCATATCTGGGATTAATATCAAATCTAGATATAGTCAGATAAAGAATTGGGCAGATATAAATTCAAATTTGATCTGGCCAGATAAAACTTGATATTGATTTTCCAGATCTGGATATAATATCTGGTACAGATCAAACTTGATCTGGTTCAGATCAAATTTGACCTGAAATTTCCAGATCTGGAAGATCAAGTTTCATTTATGCCAAATCAACTTTCATTTAAGCCATATCAAATTTGAATTTATATCTGCCCAGTTCTTTATCTAGCCAGATCTGGGTTTAATATAAATCCCAGATCTGGTTTGATATAATTCCCATATATGGGAATTAAACCTGCCACAAGCCTGGAACTTTCATAAATACCAGAGCTCTTCATTAATATGTGGCATTGGTGAGCCAGCTCTGAAATATATGAAAGACTTTTATTGTACAAAGTGTCTATTCATAACTGAATGAGACTTCTAACAGTACTGAACTAGACCCATGGCAGTGCAAAAAAAAACTGACTGGTTTTATTTTAAAAGCAATTTTATTTTTGTCATATTTGATCTTTTCAAATGTAATTTAAAGATTTTGTTGAATTCGACTCATTTTTAGCTTAAATCTATTAACCTATAAGTTGTTGATGATCATTTCCATGACAACCAGATCTGGCCAAATTTTGGTCAATTTTGAAGAATCAAGCATATTGAAAGCATAAAATATCTTTGGACATGTTACTTAACCACTGCTATTAAGTATTTTCTTGTTCTGTACAATATTCTCTTCCAACTTAAAAAAATAAATGATTGATAATATGACATTGTTAAAGAATCAATTGACATAGTTAAAGTGTAAACAAACCATAACATACACTAAATTTGGAAAAGTGGGACAAATGCATTTTAATGTAAAATTTGCTAAATTTAAGTTCAATGCAGTTTTGAAACTAAATAGGCTGTGGTTTTAGCAAATGGTTTAGCCAAGTATAGAATTAGTATTTAAGGACATAATGAACAAAGGGAAAGTCTAATTAATGATCTAAATAATTAATTAACATTGACAAAAAGTGAGACAATTCACTGATTGGGTCAAAGTGTCTGAAATTATTTCAGTGTGCTTTAAATAAATAATTAAGCTGACAGTTGTACATGTAAGTTTCTAGCTAAACTGTGTGTATAATTCAAATAATAAGACAAACAAACACGTAATCAAAAAATCATTAATATTCATGTAAAATTAATTAAAATTCCACACATTTTGGGTTATTTACTATGACATTGTTCAAAACTAGATGCATTTAATTTGATTAAAACCAATTTGAAAGAACTTGTAATATTCCATTAAAATGTTGATATAATACAAACATTTAATTACTAATTAACTGTTAATACATTAATCAATTATGAATATTAATTTAAATGTTTAAAGTATAAGCATAAAATGCATAATTTTTTATAAAAATGAAAAAAATAAAATGTGATGAAATAAAAAAATATTTTTATTTAATTCAAAATTTAAGTTTTCTCAGCAATATCATTATCATTAATTAACTGTTAATGAATTAATCAATTATGAATATTAATCAAAATGTTTAAAGTATGAGCATAAAATGCCTAATTTTTATGAAAAAAAAAAAATAAAATGTGATGAAACAAAAAATATTTGTATTTAATCAAAAGTTAAGTTTCTCTTAGCAATATCTTTATCATTACTAAACATATTATACACAAAGATCAAGACAATACATGATGGTACACACGTAATAACAGTGTACTTGTAATGTTCGATAGATCAATCAATAAAAACATGAATAAATAACAGGCAATAGGCCAAGATGGCTGCAAGTGATTGTGATGAAAGTTTAAAGTGACAAAAAAACACAGTAGCAGCATAGGCCTACCCACAACATGTTTAGTTCATCAAGACATGTTTTAATTCTCCTAAAAAAAAGATAGGCCCTAAATAACTGCACAGTGATTGTTGAAAAATAAAGTTTATTCAATCAAAAATTAATTATCTTTCAGTAATGATAGTACTTAACAAATCATACACATAGATCAAGCAAATTCATGATGGTGCGTACAGCGTACCTGCCATGCTCAGTTGATCGAGAATTAATAACTGCCCACCCCCACTCCTCCCACCCCACTCCTCCCACCCCCACTCCTCCCACCCCCCTCCTCCCACCCCACTCCTCCCACCTAAAAAAGACAAGCCTGAGCATTGGCGAAGCTTAAAACAACATCAGAGATTGTCCTTTTTTTTATTACAAAAAATATGCTAATTGAAAGTAAATTTCCTTTCAGCAATATTCAGGAAATTGAAAAATTGGCCTACACTACAGATTGCAGTTGAGAACGGCTGCTAGTGCAGTACTACCGACTACACAGTGCATTCATTTGTGTACACTACACTACATTAGTTACATCATGCTCAATCTTTATTAGTTCCACCCATTATACAGAGTGTAATGAGTGGAACTTATGAAATCTAGGTGAGCTCCCATATGTGCCTGTGCAATGGTTTGCTTTAAAATGCATCTCCTCTAGGTTTGAACAGTTTTGCTCTTGAAATTCTGGCTCAAACAAGACTTATGTATGCTTCATATAACTTGTATTTTGCTAAGAGATATTTTATGTATTTTTTGAGTTAATGCTCCGAAAGGTTTGACTAAAGTATCAGATTTCATTTGAATGGTGCTAAAAATAGCTAGCTGTGGACATAATACTCCACGTACCGTACATGGCTAAGCTTACCTTAATAAAAGTAAGTTACGCTTATTACATTATGTACAATTAGAAAAAGCAAATCAATACAAATTGTCAAATCTAATATGCGGCCAGAAATAAAGACAATATCTCAAGCTTTCTAATGATACCTGAGTTTTCAATTTTCAATGATTTTTTCACATCCAGTTTATTATATGTCTTATTTAAACCTTACTTAACCACGTGGCGATAGTGTCTCAGTTTTCAAACCACCTTTTTCTAAAAATAAAATCGGGACTTTATCAAAGTCCTATAGGAGTAAGCTTGGTATCATTTGAAAGTACTCGAATATTTCTTTCACAAAATGTAACTTTTTTACAGGGGTCATATTACAGAATTTTGAGAAGAAAAAAAAATTTAAAAAGGGTAAAACTCAAAAATTGCTAAAAAATTTACAATTTTTTTTTTTAAATCTTACAATAACTTCAAGATCACATTTTTGCCTCAAAATCAAACACACAAGTCCTAAGACATGATAGTATTGGTTTCTGGTCTAATTTTAAAATCCCTACCTGCAATCTTTTGTTCTAAAGAAATTTCTTCAAAATTTCATGAAATTCTGCCATTTTTGACCCATTTTTTTCTTCTTCAAAAAAATCATGTACCCAAATGGTACATCGCACATGCTTCATTGAACCGCCATTTAAAAGGGCTTGCAATTTCCATTCATTTAATAAATAAATATTTCACCTCTTCAATTTGAACGACTATGTGGTGTGGAGGAAATGTTGGCGGCTAGCACACAAGCACTCCAGGTTCGAGTCTCACAGTGACCACTGGGTACTTATTTTTCTGCTGCAGGTTTCAGGTCTTTTGACTATATTCATTTTTGTTGTTATTTCATATTTCCTTTCTTTCTAAAAATTATAGATCAGCATCATTGAAAAGGATATCTTATAAAGAATCTAAATATGTTGTAACACAAATCTCTGTTTTCAATATTGACTAGAAGTTATACTTCTGCAAAGATTGACCATTTGTTGACCAAGTTTAACCAAAAATTGCTTAATTTGCATATTTTTGTGCAATTTTTCCTAAATTGGCTTTCATTACTCAAAATATAAATATCTTAGCCTCTATTCCAACCAAATTTGTAACAAAAGAAAATGAAAGGAAAGTTGTCAAAAATGAATATAAAAAAAAAGTTACGAAAATTGGGCTTGCTTTTTTAAAGCCAACTCACTGACATAACACAAAGTCACATCCCAAAACTTTCACACGGCTTCGAGTCTCTGATATAGATTTTTTTTTATCATCACGTAATTCACTTAAATGTTCATGAATTCGCATAAATTTGGTCTTATATGAAAGGTACTCCAACACAAATTAATAATATTATACCAGCTTTTAGATGTTTAATAAAAGTAGTAAATATCGTAGTGCTAATAGGAAACACATGTACTGAATGCATGAGGACCTAGCCATGTACGGTACGTGGAGCATTATGTCTACAGCTAGCTATTTTTAGCACCACTACATATGAAATCTGATACTTTAGTCAAACATTTTAGGAGCATTAACTCAAAAAACACATATAATATCTCTTAGCACAATACAAGCTATATGAAGCATACAAAAATCTTGTTTGAGCCAGAATTTCAAGAGCAAAACTTTCAAACCTGAGAGGAAATGCATTTTAAAGCAAACCATTGCACAGGCACATATGGGAGCTCACCTACAATTTCATAAGTTCCACTCATTACACTTTGTATAATGGGTGGAACTAATAAAAATTGAGCATCACCTAGGATTTCATAAGTTCCACTCATTACACTTTGTATAATGGGTGGAACTAATAAAAATGAGCATGAGCTTTGGTTTCTACTTTTAGTTTCAGTATGAGAACAAAAATTCCCTGAAAATTTTAAAACAAATGTTTGAAACAAAATATTTAAGGATTTAAGCCACATAGTACATACATACTAGACTGATCATATAAATTTGAAAAATAGAAATATTAATGCAGTTATCAATCTCTATATCTGCATGGACAATTATTGGTGTCAATTATTGCGACTCCGCCCATCACATGTTTGATACTTTATTGGTAGATGCTTAAGGAAGCACTTTAGTCAATACAGAGCCACACAAAAGGACTGAGCCTTCATATCTGCATGCTGAATCACATTACATCAAATTTTGTATCTGCTTGCTTATATTGAAATTACTTTTTATTAATACAAATTTACATAAATGTAAATTTCTTTTAAAATAGCATTAAATTAAAGTTATATCTGGCTTGATCTGGCTAGATCAAACTTTATTTGTATATCAAATTGACTTTAATCAAGGTTATATCTGGCTTGATCTGGCCAGATCAAACTTTATTTGTATATCAAATTGACTTTAATTAAAGTTATATCATGGAATTAGTTTATATCTGGCTTGATCTGGCCAAATCAAACCTCATCTATATATCAAATGTAGCATTAAATCCACATTATATCTGGCTTGATCTGGCAAAATCAAAATTGATTTGTATATCAAATTGACTTTAATAAAACTTATATCTGGCTTGATCTGGCCAGATCAAACTTTATTTGTACATCAAATGTAGCATTAAATCCACTTTATATCTGGCTTGATCTGGTCAGATCAAACTTTATTTGTATATCAAATTGACATTAATCAAGGTTATATCTGGCTTTATCTGACCAAATCAAACTTTATTTGTATATCAAAATGGCTTTAATAAAGCTTATATCTGGCTTTATCTGGCCAGATCAAACTTTATTTGTATATCAAATGTAGTATTAAATCCACTTTATGTCTAGCTTTATCTGAACAGATCAAAATTTATTTGTATATCAAATTAACTTTAATCAAGGTTATATCTGGCTTGATCTGGCCAGATCAAACTTTATTTGTATATCACATGTGGCATTAAATCCACATTATATTGGCTTGATCTGGCCAGATCAAAATTGATTTGTATATCAAATGTAGCATTCAATCCACTTGATATCTGGCCAGATCAAACTTTATTTGTATATCAAATTGATGTTAATCAAGGTTATATCTGACTTTATCTGGCCAGCTCAAACTTTATTTGTATATCAAATTGGCTTTAATAAAGGTTATATCTGGCTTTATCTGGCCAGATCAAACTTTATTTGTATATCAAATGTAGTATTAAATCCACTTTATGTCTGGCTTTATCTGGTCAGATCAAACTTTATTTGTATATCAAATTGACATTAATCAAGGTTATATCTGGCTTTATCTGACCAAATCAAACTTTATTTGTATATCAAAATGGCTTTAATAAAGCTTATATCTGACTTTATCTGGCCAGATCAAGCTTTATTTGTATATCAAATGTAGTATTAAATCCACTTTATGTCTGGCTTTATCTAAAGTTTGTATATCAAATTGACTTTAATCAAGGTTATATCTGGCTTGATCTGGCCAGATCAAACTTTATTTGTATATCACATGTGGCATTAAATCCACATTATATCTGGCTTGATCTGGCCAGATCAAAATTGATTTGTATATCAAATGTAGCATTCAATCCACTTGATATCTGGCCAGATCAAACTTTATTTGTATATCAAATTAATGTTAATCAAGGTTATAGCTGACTTTATCTGGCCAGCTCGAACTTTATTTGTATATCAAATTGGCTTTAATAAAGCTTATATCTGGCTTTATCTGGCCAGATCAAACTTTATTTGTATATCAAATGTAGTATTAAATCCACTTTATGTCTGGCTTTATCTGGCCAGATCAAACTTTATTTGTATATCAAATTAACTTTAATCCAGGTTATATCTGGCTTGATCTGGCCAGATCAAACTTTATTTGTATATCACATGTGGCATTAAATCCACATTATATCTGGCTTGATCTGGCCAGATCAAAATTGATTTGTATATCAAATGAAGCAATTAATCCACTTGATATCTGGCCAGATCAAACTTTATTTGTATATCAAATTGAGGTTAATCAAGGTTATAACTGACTTTATCTGGCCAGCTCAAACTTTATTTGTATATCAAATTGGCTTTAATCAAGGTTATATCTGGCTTTATCTGGCCAGATCAAACTTTATTTGTTAATTGAGCTTTCTTTATATCAAGTTTATATCTGGCTTTATCTGACCTGATCAAACTTTATTTACCCAGACATAAACTTTATTAAAGCCAGATTTTGACTTCTTGTAAGGGAGGGAATCTAATTCCTATCAAGTTATTCATGTTTGAAGTTGACACATGGAGGCTGCCAATTTGTTCAATTCTGTATTGAAATCTTGTGCATGATGAAATTATTTCCCCAACAGGGACAAGAATTATACTGTATTTCTTCATAAATTGTACCAAAAAGTTTTGATTCGCAATGAAATGACACAAAGTTTTAACAGCATGTTTTGATAATTTCATGTGTACACAAAAATGTCCTTCACCTTTAAAAAAGGTAAACACTATTTCACCAGCTAGAAAGCCTGAAATACATTATAAAGAAATACAAAGCATTCCAACATACCAGGGTCGAATTTTGCCACTGTTCCGCTCTTCCAAGAACAGTACTTTTTTTATGCAGGAACAGTGAATTTTCAAACATCATTGTTCCAGTGGAACAGTGTTCTTTTCACAAGAATGTGGCATCAACGATCAGTAACTTTATTTCTGCTAAAAAAATAAATGCATGTTGTCGAACAAGATTATTATAAAAAATAAAATAATAAATAATACACTTTTTCTGACCTTGCCTTAAATTGTCTACACATGCTGCTTGCACGTGTAAGATTTATACGCAACTAAACATTTATATGCCACATTAAGAACATACTAATAACAGACATACACATTTGCACATTAATCTATAAAATAGTTGTAAACTAAGCCCATTTTAAAGATCAGAATTTGTCCTGTTATTGGCAAAAAATTAGTTGGAACAGTGAAATTGCAACCCCTGCATACTGTTGGGTTGATAACATCATTATCTGCATTTTCTAAAATAAAACTGGCAGCTCTTACTAGTAGCATTTAAGTTTTTAATAACTACAAAAATTGCAGATTGCAGTCACTCTGGTGACTGACAATTTTGTACAATGACGCACACATGAGTCACTGTTCCATATGTCAATGACTCACCTTTGACTGACATTGCCGGGGATGGTACTAGTGAGTCATACAACTGACAAGTGCATAACGTTAATAACCCCTATACTTGCAATTTCGAGTGTGGCCTATACAGTGAGTGTAAAATAGTTATTCAAGCAAGCAAGTGTAGCAGGCATTAGAAGCTAACATTTTTAATACTTATTGGTGACCAATTTTCTTAAAACTTTTAGAATTTATAAAGGAAAGATTTAAAAATCTTAAAACATCTATTTTAGTTAACAATCTAGGAATTTTAGGACAAAAAATGGGTTTGATTTCATTCCGATAAAATTTTGAGAAAAAATTTGAGGCTTCAAGAAAATCATGCTTATTACTCATTTTGAAAAATTTCTTACCTTCTTTCAGCAATTTTACTGTTCTTTATTTTCCCATTACTCCAAAATCATTTCAAATTTATACCTTTTGAGCAAATTTCCTTAGAAAAGGATTATAAATCACGAGCTCACAAATTTTGTGTTCTTGTTGGCCATTTTGAACAAAACTAAAGAAAAAAGCTGAATAATGGTGCGGAAGGAATTTAAATAATGTCAACAATGTCAAAATCCTAAAACCTAATCCTAGAAACCTAATCCTAAAACCTGAACCTAATTCTAAAACCCAGGCCCCTAGCTTGATTTAAAAAGGAGCAGGGTGCTAGACTTGTTGAGGGGCACATTAATGCACTAGCGAAGTGCTGCGTATTTTGGGTGTGGAGTCATGGGGCCCCCTTAAGGCTAAATCCCCTGGTAAAGAAGCTCTGGGATTTTAGCTACAATCATGCATCTCAGAATTAAACTATTCTGAATAATAAGAACCAGTTATTAGCCAAACAGGACAATTGCTTACTATGCTATTATTCTGTGTTCTGTATCCATGTAAGGTATTTCATTTATGAGGCTAATTAAGATCATTAATTTTAAAAAATAAAAATAATAATTAAAATATTTTTCTCATGAGGGGACAGGGCGGACCTCCAGGGGCAGAGAAGACCCCAGGGGAAAGGGCGGACCCACGGAGGGGCTGGGCGGGCCGCCCCTGTAAACAGCAAAGCTGGGGGTCTGTAAAACCTACATCATAAACCTAATCCTAAAACCCAACCTGAAAATGAGGATCTACATTAATTATGCACATTTTGTATTTATTTCACTAAAACGGCAAAACAACTGCAGACTCCACTTGTCAGTACAGTAGGGTAGTAGTATACACACTGAAGAGTAAAAGTTTTTATTAAAAAGCTAAAAACGTAAGAATTCTTCTTCTTTTTTAAACATGTTTGGCTTAGTTTCAATTTAAAAGACTCAAATCTAAAAAGGAAAATAGTTCAAATACATAAATACAATGGAATAAAACCAAAATTAAAAAAGAAAAAGCAAAAATCCTTAGTCTCCCATATTTACCGCTAATCGCTATAGGCCTAGGCCTACTAACTAGGATTTTACAGACTTTCCTTCAAGTGTCAAGGCTATTCGCTACCCTTCCACGGCCTGTAGACGATAACCACAGAGTGGGCTGTGGGTGCTTGCACATTTTTCAATAAAAACCATAAAGTTTAACGTCACGGTCACACTCACAGTTGAGTTATAAATTAAGAATAGAAGTTTTCGTTGAACTACTACGCGTAAATAATGCACTAAGTAAATAAGTTTCAAGCAAAATAGTTTTTACCTTTGTTATTTCAAAACGATCCCCACAAGGGCAAGGGTAATGATACACTTCGTTCTCTTCATCATATTCAAAATCCTCTATTTCTATTTCATCGTGATAGATAGCCATTTTTGCTAAATCAGTCGTCACTTTTTCGGTTTTTTTCGACTTCTCCACACACGTTCAGCGAACACACTAGAAAGCAGATTACGTAATCAATTTATACCTATAAAATATTTCTTTTTACGAAAGCACATTTGTTACTTAATAGTTAAATACCATATCATATTTGACAATAGTATTTGTATTAATTGTTATAGATGTCTTCAAAATTTAATAAATTACTTTTTGTATGATTATTATTGTTTTTATTCTAGGCATCACATTTTGATGTACAATATTTCTTTCATTTTCATCAACAGCGCAGCCAACCTGAAAGCCAGACTGAAAGTCAGACTGAAAGTTCAAGACATACGACGTCATAGCATACAAATATTTTGTCATACAGATGACATCATAGCATACAAATATTTCGTCATATTATTTTGTATATTTCGTCAGCCTGTAGCCTATTACACCATGATGTTTCAGGTATATTCTGGAAAATAAAATAATCAGTATAAAAGCGAATACATTCCGAGACGTAATTTCAGAGCCACCGAACAGCAAGATCTATTAAAAGCAATCAGTTGGAATATCGCAGGAAAATTATTTGATTTTGAAGATAAATTGGAACAATTACATTTATCATCTTTCAGATGACTCAAGATAAAATTGTCCACATTCAGAGAATTTGAACATTGTTACGTTTTATTACAAAATTGAAGAATTTATTTTTCAAACATTCATATTCGTCGCGTTGTATGCACAATTTGGACCTGAACGAATTTAAGCGATTTCTTTGAGACTCGAGCAACTTTTTAAGTCGAATTTTGATTTAAAGTTCTAACTTCCAAAAAGCAGTGACGATCAAAATGTCATCGTATCGATTGGTACCTACTTTTCACGTAGCCCGACGCATCTTTCGTAACCTATCACCATGGTGGCACCGTCACCGGCATCCGTGGGCAACAATGACCCCATGGGAACAGATTCCTGCTCAGATGATAAAGGAACATATTGGCATGATGCAGACACTCCATCGTCTGATGGACTCATGGCCCGAAAAGACATTTGACTTTCGTCAATTTCAACAAGAAAAAGTGAACAACGAGAGTGATGTAACATCAACACGGATGAGTACTACACAGAGGATTTATCCCATGTAAGTCACCCCGGAACAAGAGATCATTTCCAAGTCTTCGTGAAAGTTGGCGACAAATTCAAACCCAAGGAGGTGAGTGTTAAAGTCATCGGACAAACGATCCGCATAGAAGGAAAACGTGAAAATAAAGAAAATGGCGCTTATGAAAGTCGCCATTTTGTTAATTCTTATACGATCCCAAGTGATGTGGATATAGATAGTATCACTTCTTCTTTAAACGCTGAGGGAATCCTCAAGGTTGAAGCCCCCAGACTTACGGTTGAAGAAAAGCCGTTTGAGCGACGGATACCAATCACACATAAGGCGGAGTCAGAGGTCAATGAGACGGAGGCGGCGGAATCGACACAGACCGTCGAATCCACGGAGACACCCGAAACAACAAAGGAGACAAAATAAATTATGTAATTATAATATGTTTGCCACATGTAACAGTAATTGTTAAAGGTCAGATATTGTACTAACGTGGAGATACAATTCACTACAATGCTATGTTTCTGATTGGTTGTAATATTTTGACAAATGAAGGCACGATGAACGACCAGGGATACTGTTATACAATGTGCCTGGACCGACTAGCCAATCAATTATCGCCGCAAAAGTGACGTTACTAGTATGTATCGGATTTATTGGTGACGGATCGAGCAATTATCTTGATACGTAGATTCCGCCTGTTAAATTATAAGAGGAAAATTTAAATTTCTAATGGATATATGCATTAATACCGTACACGCTAAAAACTCTGAGTATCAAATATAACACACTTTCGTCGGTGTTAAAGAAAAGATTTACTTTCCGTACTCTCCAAGTGTTGGATGACTGAATTGTAACATCTGTAAGTGTCACAATATTAACACTTTATTAAGTGTTACCTATGGGTTACTGTTTGCAACATTTTAGGTGTTGGATAGCTTAGAAAAAGAATAAGGTGATGGGCGGAGGCGCAATAATCAACAATAAGTAAAAGTTATGCAGAAATATATAACTTAATTGTTATTTCTGTTTTGCAAGTTCACTTTATCAGTCGGGTGTGTATTTCATTACATGGATTTTTAATTACACTTGACAAAGCTATATATTACACTTTCAGGTGTTTAAACTAAACCTTTACAGGTGTTAGAATTTTAACACTAAGCTAAGTGTAAATTTAAGACTTTAAGCGCTGTCCCTCCTAACACCCTTGGAAAGTGGTAAATGCAACACTTAAATGCTTCAACACTTTGGTTTTTAGAGTGTAGATATCTAATCATATTAAGTTTGTCATGTTCACAACTTCACATCTAAATCGCAGTTCAATTTTGGGTTTATATTATGTTTGCTCTTCTGTTCTGTTTCATGGAGTTGAAATCACGAAGGACCACTGATTGAAATTTTTATTGAAATTTTGATCTGCTGTCAATTATTGTATGCTTATATTTAGTGCAAGAGTAGGCTGAAGAATATGCTAGCCAATCAAGTTCTCTGTGCAATTTCACCTAACGGCTTAACGCCTCTTCCGTTCCTGGCATGACTGATTCATAAAATCTGTAATTAGTCAAATATCAGAATATTGTGAATTCAGACAAATTCAAGAGAATTAAGAAAAAAATAAACGTGTCAATCATACTACAATAATCTTTTACTTTTAAATAAATTTGTTTGTTACAAATAAATATTCGTGTACAATATTTAATATTTTAATAAATAAATGTTTATTTCAAATTATAACGATATAACAGATGTGGGGATGTAATTCGGGTTTCCCGATCCTGAATGTTTTAGCCAATATACAAATCTTAAATACAAATATTTAAGGCACAACATATTCAAAATGCAGCCTGAGGTTTACACACATGGGCAAAATTTTAGAGGGGCAAAGGGGGCACTTTTCCCCCTCTTTTCAACAAATTTGTATGGTGATTTTTTCCATCTTAATGTGATTTGTGATTTTGCCTCACTTTAGACCCCCTTCCCCCACCCCCCACATTCAGCAGGCAAATCCCGCCGATGCTTACACAGTTGTTTCTCGAAATTTATATGTATACTTTAAAACATTGTTTATATATGAGTTGATTGCAACAAATAAATGCATTCTATGTTGATAGAAATATGTTATTCTTCGTATGTAGTAGCGTATTCATTGTGTGTAGGTCCATACAGTATTACTTGCCCTATGGAGAAACTTTGGACCCGATTTATTCTATAGTGTACTTAGAATCTTTAATTTTGGATTGCATGAGTTTTGTACCCCAAATTTATTGAGGCTGAGTTGCAGCTGATAGTGTTTTCACCTTTTTTTGTACTTCTTATCCTAATTCGGATCATTTACTTTAAACAAAGTTATGGCCCTCGGGCTGACTCTTTGGAAAATACTTTATAGGCCCTACCCAGGTAGCATGCCAATGTGGGTGGCATATGAGCTGAAATATGGGTCCCATCTGGATTACTCTTCTGGGCCCCTTAGGATTCTGCACCCAAAAATTATATACTCCATCTGGGCCCCACTGGCAGGTGGTAATCACGTGGCATCCCATATGGGTAGCATATGGGCAAAAATATGGGACCCATTTGGGTTACCTCACATGGGCGACTTGAAATTCTGCACCCAAGAATCATATGGAACCCATATGGGCCAGCCCAGATATCCATGTGGGTTACATCTGGGGCCCAGGTGAGCATAATATGGATTTCATGTGGGCAAGCAGTTTATGGGTATAATATGGGCTATCCTTTATGGGAATTCTGTGAGATTCATCTGGACCCCAACAGGTGGGTATGCCTAATATGGGTCAGCCCATATGGGCCATCCCATATGGGTACCACATGGGATCCAAATGGGTTGTATTTCCATTTTGTTCAGTTGTTCCATATATGGATCGACTAATCGACCCCGTGGACCGAGCTTAAAAGAAAACTCTCTAGATACACATACATATATACAACTCATCAATTGCATAGGTATCTATACGTTAGAGAAGTAATATAATCAAAATAATACCAGATCTGAAAAAATTATATTCATTTTGTATAATCCATGCATCAAAATTGATTCATTGTAATCTCAAAATAAAACATATTCACTTCATTTGTTTAAGCACAAAATCTTTTACGCTGTATCTCTGTTCAGATTACCAATAACCAATTTGAAGGGGAAACGGGAGCAAACTGCTTGCGGATAAATCAATAAGATAAGTTTCTTTCAAAAACCAAACATCGAAACTCCATCTACTTCCGACCATTCTCCTCCCATAGTGATGTTTCCCATATGCTGCCCACATGGGCATGCCCAGGTTTTCCCAAAATGATACCCACATGACAGCAAAATCGAAACTCCACCTACTTTCGAATTTTCTCCTCCCATTGCGATGTTTCCAATCATGCTGCCCACATGGACTTGCCCAGGTTTTACCCATATAACACCCATATGCGCCAACCCATATTTGACAACATGGGCTTGCCCAGGATTTCACATATGATACCCGCATGAGCATACCCATATGCTGCCCACACGGACATGCCCATGTTTTCCCGTATAATAACCACATGAGCCGACCCATATTCTGCCCACATGGGGTTGCCCAGCATTTCCCCATATGGCCCAACCCATATACCGCCCACATGGGATTACCCATGTTTGTCCATATGTTGCCCACATGGGCCAGCCAATGTACCGCCCAC
Source organism: Chiridota heheva (assembly GCA_020152595.1). Taxonomy (NCBI): domain Eukaryota; kingdom Metazoa; phylum Echinodermata; class Holothuroidea; order Apodida; family Chiridotidae; genus Chiridota; species Chiridota heheva. The sequence goes on from JAIGNY010001878.1 coordinate 880,692, forward strand.
ACGGGCTTGCCCAGGTTTCCACATGTGTTACCCACATGAGTCAGCCCATATGCAGCCCACATGGGCTTGCCCTGTATGGGCTCAAAATGGGTTGGCCCATGCCCAGATGGCCCAGTTCTTTCCAAAATAGGCCCCACGTGGGCATGCTATCTAGGTATTTGTCTCCTATCAACATTAAGGGAGAAACATTCATACAATAGGCTTTTATACAGCGTCATTCCATACAGACCACAGCGCCTCTGTCATACATCCAGTACAGATTAGAATATTAATGCATTTCTTTATCATCTATTTCAAATTTTCTAACTTTTAAAATATCATTTTTCTTTGCATGGATCTATGAATTTTTATTTGTATAAGATTTGAATGATTCAAGCCCTTACAACTTCATATCAAAGCATATTGGAAAGAAAATTCAAAAGAGAATTATAAAGAAATACTAGCACATTTAGGGAAAATTATGTCATCATTGGCATGAATTCAACACAACATGTCAACGTCCATGTTACAACTTCAAACTTGAATAACTTGAAAATATAATAAAACATACATGGGGTTTTTGGTAGTTGGTTTATTTTTCAATTTTCTATCATACATTAAGCTATGATATTTAACTTTATGTCTCCCTTAACTTCAGCTGTATTCGCTTAATCGAAGTTTAGCCATTTAGTCACATTAAAACCTGCATTCCAATTTACATTTACACGTGGATGCTTAAAGGTCCACGTACATCTGTACATGAAGCAATTTTATATTCTTTGACTGTTTGAAAGGACAGTATACCATCTGAGCAGATAAGTTTTTGAATTTTTAAAATAGCACTTTTGGTTTTTGAGTTATGGCTTATTAAAGTTTGATCAGTTAATAAGTTATGCGAAATTTGTGATGAATGACTGGGCATGCAGACAGTTCAAAATCTTATCAAATTCTTTAAATTTATTTCCTAAATCTAAGTCAGTAATGAAAATGATAGGAAAATCTATATTCAGACTAAAATTTATTGGGGCATGGCAAATGGCAAGAGGTGCTGTGGGTCAGTGGTTAAGGAGTCATGCTCGTATTCGAGAGGTACCGAGTTCGATTCTCGTCATGAGCGCTGCATTGTGTCCTTGAGCATTGTGTACTTGCTTCAGTCCACTCAGCTGTAAAATGAGTACCAGCTGGGGAGTTAATATGCGATGCACTGGCGTCCCGTCCAGGGAGAGTAATGTACTCTCATCCGCTTGCTCCATGAAAACCGGGGATAAGCACCAGCGCAATGAGCTCGGACGGATTTAGCTTTATGGCAAATGGAAGACTCAAATACCTTTCAGAGTTTGCTGCACAACTTCAAAGAATTATGATATATATATATATTTTTTGATAGGATTTACGAAAGAAAATACCAAATAACATCACAAAATTTACATAAAATATGCTAATTATACCTGATATTTAATTTGTAAAAAAGCCAATGTTTAAATGATTTTCATGACATTTTTTGCTACTATGACTTTGATCTGGTGGTTTCTAAACAGCTAAAGGAATATTCCTGTGAATTTTCATTTTCATATATATGACAGAAGACTATTAATGAAACAGTTTGGTAAAAAAATCATGTTAATATCTTTTTTGGCTTGGAAGTTATTGTATTTCAAAGATTGCGTGAGTGTGTTGTAAAGTGACCTGCAGTGTAAAATGTTGAGATGTATTTTCTTTAGACAGGATTACAAAATAGACCAGAATCAGTGTTGAAAACTAATCCTTGAAGTGAGACTCGGATAAGATAGGGCGCCACCTTCAAAACTTTAATGGATATCACCATAAAAAGACATAAAGATTCGTTGGGACATTTCGCCAGTGCACCACAACTAGTTATCAAAGGCCGTGGACATTGACTTGGTTGTCGATGTTATGTCTGTTCATACATCGTACCTGTGTTCTCGTCCGGGTCGTATTAAGCGTTTCGTGATAGCATTGTTACTATCATAACCGAATACGCAGGCGACGACCCCGTCATTGTAATTGTGTGTTCACTCGTCGTCGTCGTTGTTGGGACACTACAGGAAATAGAAAGGGCGGCGCCATTGGCGGCCATCCCTTTATCACGCGTATAACCCTTACCAGGAATGTCGTTATAACGGTATCTTGCCATGGACATGGGGTTGATGCCTTCTACCCCAAGGGTTATGAGTCTTATAGTCCAACAAGACAGATGTTAGACATGAAAAGTGTATCTTCCTTGTGAATGTTCGACGTGCAATCCGACGCTTTAATCACTGACCCAATGCAATAAACCGCCTGAAAAAGCCAGGTTCTTTTCCTCAATTCCCACCAAATTAACACCCCCCCCCCCCACCTCCTTCCTTCTATTCATGGTATATATACCCATTGTCATCATTAGGGGATAAATGTTCCAATTCAACGAATCAGTGTATAGCGCCGAAAACCAATAAATTGCACTAGGCAGCTAGAGTGCTAAACAGGAACAAGAAACTACTAATTTTTGGGCAAGTCCAAAAAAATGTTTCAGAGGTACTGATGTGTACAGGCAGTTGATTCCGAGGAGCATAACAGGAAAAGAAAATTGTATGATGGGGTTCGTGTCTCAAAAAATAGTGGTGCAGATGAAGTGGAACAAGGCACGTGCAGATGTAGCATGGTAGAGATGTAATCACGTGACTGTTGGCAGAAAGACTTGTGTGACTTTTAGTAGACCCATGGCCCTGTCCCTCACTGAAGCTACCATGTATTGTGGTATACATGAACTGAAATGAATAGAACTGACCTACATAGACACGATCTTATATAATGACTAAACCCTGAGTGACACGAGAAAGTTCAAACAATCCCTGCCAAGCCATAACGGAAGCCACCGGGCAATCCATCTGACGATTGAGTGTATAATACCGTAATACAATAATAGGTTTGTACAGAATCGCTTCACCAATTATTTGACTTTCAAAGATTGAATGATAAGCAAAAATTCCCAAAATGTTTTGATGTGTTTATCTTTTCAGTTGCAAAAATCGCATTCAGTTCAAATGCCCCCTTTCATTTGAGAAAGATGTCCACGGCCCACCTGGTCTGCACCATTATCCAAGTGTGTCGCCCTTGGATATTAAAACACATGTTCATAGGTGTAGGAAACGGGGAGCTAGGCGATATATCCCCTATGCAGTAACAACACGAAAGGGGGGGGGAGGTGTACTTCACCTCATAAGATTCTATTGTCTGTAAAATCGACATTTTTTTTTACTTTTCCTTAGTACTATCCATCTTTTGAATTGGGACAAAGATACACTCAGTGTGCAGAAAATACTTTTTGAGGGAAATCATAGTCATTTAGCCACTGGCACAACGATTGGGGCTGAGGTATACTTCAACTTTCCCTTCTTTTATCGTATAAAAAATGTCCTTACTTTCAATGAAATACAGACAGTTGTTAATCTTGAGTTGCCTGAAAAAGCGATATGTTTTGAAATAACGTCCGAACTCCCTCCATCCTTTGAATTGGACAAAATATGCTCCATGCATAGTCAATAATTACTTATTCAAATAAACCGTCACAAGAAGATAAAAAATACCCTTTACTTGTTAAAATTTGGTACCATTTGTGTAGAAACGACTAAAATCAGACTAGCTGTGATGTCATAGCCTCTCATTTCTCAAAGTCTTTCTATCATAGTTTGTCGTGCGAATTTTTGGCTATGGGATATGTTAGAAAGAAAAATAGTAAAACTGAAGCTAGTAAGAGTATTTATAATATACTACCTGAAAAAAGTTTGAAGAAAATGATTTCAATAATAAAAATTTAAACAAACTTTTTTACAACACATTAACAATTGTGAAGAATGTGAGGAAGAACACACAAATTTTCCGTATTCAGCTTTCATTTCTACACAGATAAGTCGGGGCTTTAAACTTGAATATTTCCTTAACGGAATAAGATTTTAAAGTTTTCTGCACCATTTTGTTTCTTTTCATTTTTCTTTAATATAAGATGGACTTGTTTGACCAATGTACTACTTCTTTAAATCTTGATCGGATCATGATCCAATCCCCATACAAAAATGGTCTTTATTTCAAGGGTAACAAATACATATCTACAAATTTGTGCCATTGAAATAAATATTTTCTCGAATTCGTTAAAACAAATTGCGAATTCGTTATAGCGAATTGTGAATTCGTCATAACTAATTGTGAATTCGTCATAACTAATTGCGAATTCGTCATAACTAATTGTGAATTCGTCAAAACTAATTGTGAATTCTTTATAACGAATTGCGAACTTGATATAGAGAATTGCGAAATTCATTATAACTGTATAGCGAATGGTGAATTCGTTATAACGAATTGCGAATTCGTTTGATTTGTACATAGGCCTATCCCTTAATAATTCAGTAATTTTATAATATTAATCACTTTTGGATGGGTCGAAAATTAAAGTCACAATATCTGAAATATAAAATGGACCTATTCAATATTCTGATTACATCAAAAGCTATTGTCCAAATATTGCATAGGCTGCTGGGTTTGTTACCAAGATATCGTCTTGCATCACCCTTTAGACTGTTAGCACGCTGCGTTGGTCAGTTGGTCAAAGGTTAACTTATTGTTGCCAAACTTTGCCTGGTTTGCCTGTCAATGTTTAGTTAATATTAGACAAATAATGTATATGGTATTCATGCAGTGGCGAAACTATAGATTTTTCAAACAGAGTTTAGCCGAACGTGATTTCTTCAGTACTTCGACCAATCAAATGCTGGGGAAACTTTTCCTTGTTTCGCAACCAATCAGGTGCAGGTTTGAGGAAAAAATGTAAGCAGCAATACGCGCGCGTATTTCCTTCATATATAACGCACGTATGATAGGTGCGCTTGAAAATGAGTTTTTATACGCTTATCCCATACCGTGAGTGAATTGTGCAGACGGCCGAGATTCCTCCAGTATTTTATTGGTCAATAATTCCAGTATACGATTGGTCCATTATGGACACGTGAATCTCGGCCATGTGACATTATTTAAATTAGTCAAGGGCGTAGGTAACGGGGGTGCTGGGGCTAAATTATGTTTTATCCCCCCACCCCTCCCCCTCCCCCTCTCCCTCCCCCACTTCTCATATACGAAAAAAAACCCTTATAAGACTTATTTATACCCACTTTAAAAAATATAATTTTATAGGATATTGTCATATGTTCTGATTTCTTCGATTATCTTCATTATGTTGATATAAAGGTAATGTAATTTTGATGGAGACTTTATTACTTCTTTGCACCCTCATAATCATTTTGGGCTGGTCGAAGTTGTATTAAACATAACATTTGCGTGCTACCGCAGACTCTGAGTGCGGGCAGCATAATTTTTTTCTTCATAGGAGTGTTTAGGGCAATTTGCGTTTATTCCGTTGAAAATTAGACAGTGATTTAGAAGGATTTTCAACTGATATCAATGCAAATTATCCTAAACACTCCTGGGAAAAAATTACGCGTGTGGGCATCTGTGACACCTAATGTGTTTATACCGTTGTATGTACATAACAAATTATACGTACCGTTGTACGTGCACGCATGTCTACTACTGGCAAGTCTGTTAAGAGTTCAAAAAGAAGATAACAAGAATGTCACTTGTTTATTCTTCTTTGAAAAAAAAAGAGAAAAAATGCCCAAAGCGCTAAACATGCCTAAAAAACCATGCCAAAAACGAGGCTTCTGGGTGGGGATGGGGGTTGAGGTCCTTGGAGAAATAAAGCTTCAGCCCCTCTAAAAATTTTTTTTCTTCCTACGCCACTGAAATTAGTTATCCGGAAATTGCCGATTCTGATTTGAAAAGGTCTATGAGAGTTCTGGGCAAGGGAATATGGTTTAACCCCATAACAAACATATCGCATTGTCATTGCTTAGCCCCCCAAATCTCATTTTTTGCTCGAGGCTCGTGAGGTTTCCTCAACTTTCTCAACCAATTGCGCCGCTTGCTATATTTGTTGGATGAATTCAATGCAGCCAATATATGAGACATATATACATTGATCCAACGTTGGTCCAATATTATACAATTTGTGTTGAAAGCGTTGGATTAACGTTGGGCATGCAGCGGCCCAAAAAGCAGCCACTGGTTACCTTTAAAAGGCGTTGCACCAATGCATGCCCAAAACAAATTATTCTAATAATTTCTGTGGCAAAAGTGCACTAATTATCGTGCAGCAAAACTCGGGAACCTCCCCAGGCTCGTCCCTCACTTTCCCACGATAAATGATAAATGAATAGAAAAGTAGGAAACCACGCTTATACTTCGTATTTACTGATCAGTTTATGTAAAGTTGCTATGTCATCTGCGCGCCAAAACTGTCCACAACTAGTCACATATGCTGAAAATAATCAGAAAATGAGAACAATTTCCTATCTGTCTGTCTGTATAGGTAGTTTAATTGTTTTTAGATTCAGTGAAACTATTAACAGTATTTTGAAATTGGGTGAAAACTATAGAAAAACTAAAATGTAACGCGTTTTAACTGTTCAACTCGTTTTGACCCACAAAGTATGTGTAACATGTAAACATTAGTATGTGTAACATGCAAACATTAGGGCGATAGTGGCGCTACCGCGCATGCGCCGCTACGAGCGTCCCCCACAAGAATGCTTCATCCCTATTTTGAACAGAAAAAATGGTTGTGAGCGACTATCCCTCGATAGGCATTAGCGTGGGACCAAAGGCTGCAAAAGTGGTTTGAGGAGTTCAACCAATCAGCCGTATACCTTTGACTGTTTAATGTTACCGACCAAAACAAGTGAAAGGAAGGGAATCTAATAACGTAATTTTTGAACCCATTGTAAGTAAATACGCATCCACTATCATTCCCAATCCCCGAGGCCACACCACCAGACCACTGCAGCGTGTAGCTCTCAATTCAAAGGTGAAACATGTCCCTACAGCTACGACGACGACGACGACGAGTGAACACACAATTACAATGACGGTCGTCGCCTGCGTATTCGGCTATGATAGTAACAATGCTATCACGAAACGCCCAATACGATCCGGACGAGAACACAGGTACCGTCTGTCCGTACGTCGGCGACGTACGGACAGACATAACATCGACAACCAAGTCAATGTCCACGGCCTTTGATAACCCAGTTGTGGTGCACTGGCGTACAGTTGCGGGAAATTATTTCCTTATATTTCCCATAATTGTCAAGTGTCAGGTAGCGGATAATCTTATTAAGAAAAAGTTTAGTGGTCAAGCACGTTCATCAGTTTTTTAAATGAAAGAGGAAGATAAAAGAAAAATGGTGACGAAATTGTTGTCCCCATCACTTCCCAATTCGTGAAGGGAATTGCGGTCCTGTTTGCATGACTGTGGTCAAGTTTGTTGATTGGGGGAGGGGTGAGGCTAGGGCCACAAAGATCCTGATGTTGATGAGCTCTATAGGTGCAAATCTTTGGGTGGGCAGTGCTTGAGGGAAGCCTCCGGAAGCTCTTGTGTTTTAGCGGTCTGGCTGTCTGGAGTTTTAAATTAAAGGGACCATTCGCTACACCCATGGTATTCTGGATAAGATTCAAAAACTCAGTTTACAAGTTATTTTCAGAATTGAGAAATTGTTGTACATGATCAATACACATAATAAAGCTTATCGATAGTAACTTAGTCAAGTTATACAACCCCAAAGGCTGTAAAAAGTTGAACCCGAATTTTGATGAGAATTTTTTGATTTTTGAGAATTTAAAGTGTGCTATTTTGAAGTATTTAAATATATATATATATATATATATATATATATATATATATTGTATATATATATATATATATATATATATATATATATATATATATATATATATATATATATATATATATATATATATATATATATATATATATATATATATATATATATATATATATATATAAATATATATTGATTGACGCCTTATCTTCTGCTATTGATGATATTATGAAAACAATTTTAATTGAGATTATTAAAAAAATGAGGAAAATATTGTTATAAGCTGTATATACAAAACTCCTTCAGCAAAGCATGATGACTTTGATAGGGAATTATAATTGTTATTAAATAATTCAAAACTTTGCAATAAAAAGGTATTTGTATGCGGGGATTTTAACATTGATCTGTTAAAGCATAATGTAGATAAAGGAACCCATGAGTTTGTGGATGTTATGGTAAATATGGGATTACATCCTATCATTTCAAAACCCAGTAGAATCACACGATCAAGCAGCACTTTAATTGATAATATTTTCACAAATAAGTTTGATGAGGGACTATACAGCGGATTGTATATAGATGATGCCAGTGATCATTTACCCATATTTGCAGTTTGCAGTAGTTTGCAGAAGCAAAAATTAATCATGAAATTATTGGAAATTCAGAAAATATAAATCAGTTCAAAGAAAAGTTGTTTGGAGAAACATGGTCTGACGTGTATAGTAACGAAAATGTTAATGAGGCTTATTCTTGCTTTTTGAATAGGTTCTTAGAATATAGTTTGATAGTTGCTGTCCTGTTAAAATAAGTCATGGTATGGAACGAAGAAAGACAAAGCCGTGGTTATCTAAAGGATTAGTAAATGCATAAAAAGAATAACGTATTGTTTAAGAAGTTTTTAAGAAATAGATCAGTAAACAATGAGGAAAAATATAAGCGCTACAAAAACACCCTATCTAAAATGTTTCGTAAGTGTAAGAAAAGTTATTATGATAAACTGCTGCACGAGTATAAAGGTGAGACTCAAAGAACCTGGAGTACGTTAAATGAATTAATAAAAAAGAAAAAGCAGAGTCAGGATAATCCTCAAAAATTCTTGCACAAGGGTAATACATTTGACAATAAAAAGCATGTTGCAAATGGCTTTAATAAATTCTTTGTAAATATTGGTATAGAGCTTGCTAATGATATTCCTGATATATGTGATAAATCTATTTACAATTATTTAACCATCAGAAATGGGTGCTCAATGTTTCTTGAAAATGTCAATGAGGAAGAAATCATTATTGTGGTAATGCATTTTCAATCCAAAAGATCAAAAGATTATAAAAATGTAAACATGTATTGTATAAAGCATATTATCGAGTATAAAGCATATTATCGAGTATATAGCTAAACCTTTGACCTACATTTGCAATCAGTCTTTTATTACAGGTATATTTCCAGATGAAATGAAGATAGCAACGGTAATACCTCTTTTCAAAACAGGTGACAGAGATCCATTTAGTAATTATAGACCGGTTTCTATTCTTCCTCAATTTTCAAATTTTTTAGAAAAGTTGATTGAAAAAAAAGCTGGATAAATTTTTAGACAAACATAAGT